>JAYXIM010056683.1:0-31086 GCA_037575425.1 Anastrepha fraterculus | reverse complement strand
ACGCGCAAAGCTTTTGAGGAAATACCAGAGCAGCGATTGGCGTTCCCGTGGGAAACGCCTACTCAGCAAAGTACTGGTCACGTTGCAAGTACACGGGCTTAGCTTTTAGTCTTAGTATTAGAATTAAAATATTTCTATATAAAAACGCTATGAAGTTATTCAACGTATTCAATACATAAGATAGAGATATGTATGTATGTACGCCTCTTTGGTAAAAGATTTATACAGGTGTGGCCAAGATCAGACCGTCACAACTGGGATTGTGTTGGTCATATTGGGAAAAAACCAACACAATCCTCGCCTATCTCGTTGCCGTCTGAACAACCATTGACGAGTGTGTGAATACGTGCGAAATGAGCGGGCAGAAATTCGCTGCTAAGTCTCCGGTGACGTAGCTGCCGAAGTTACTCTCACAATTTTGTTGCTTAGCCGGATATAATTCCAGGTCGTTCCGGTTACGCAGAACCGCCTGTCAGGGAAACGGAGTTAGTGTGCGGAGTTGTGCGGTTGTACAATGAGTTGGATCGTGTATATGCAGAATGTACAACGAATTTGTTACCGTTTTTCTTTTTAGTTATTTATACAGGAAATAAATGGGGGAAAATACGTACAATATAAACACTCATATAAAAAAAAAATAACAAAAAAAAGTAAAAAAAAAAAAAATAAAAAATATTTAAAAAAATTTATAAAATGATACCAAGTGGATAAGACGCTGATTCCCCTGTCTATAGCCACTTGTAAACTACTGATAGATAGGGAAACCATCATCAAGGTAAATACAAGTTGGCAAAACCTCACAACATGCGAACTAAGCAGACAGACATGACCGAAAGGGAACAGCGGTCGATCAAAAAGCTTGTTAAGATTTAACAAAGAAGCTATAAGAAACATGATAAGGGTATTAACTGGTCATTGTTTAATAGACTGCCACGCTAGAAGGTTGGGACTAACGTACTTCGATTTCTGTAGAAGCCGTCTTAACACAGAAGATAGATAGCAAACAGTTACCTTTTATGTGAGTGTGAAAGCATAACTATAAAGAGGCTCCGCACTCTTGATACGGCATTTTTAACTGATATAGCCGGCATAGCGCATCTAAAACTAACTAAGCTTTGCTCGTTTATCAAAGCTACCGGATGGTTTGGAAAGGAACCCATAGGGTAAGAATAAGTTCCAGTGGTATCACAATGGACCTACAAACGGTCTAAGTGCGTCATTGCGACAGCCACCCTACCTACCTACCTACTTAAGTGTTGATACATCAGTTGGAGCTTGTATACTCTATATAAGGCGACACCTTGGTGTTTCAGTTCATCGATTTTCGTTTTATGCGCGATTTATAATGTTGTACACTGTCCTTACATTAATAAAAAACATCTCAGTAATTTGTTTTGCTGATTTACCTTTATGGTAATTATAATAAACCAATTGTGTGACATTTTCACTCGCACGATAACTCGGCAATTACAAAGGCGCTTTCTTATTGATTTATTGATGCGATATAATGAACAGCCTGAATCACTTGTGCTACCTGGCTCATCAACTCTACGTGGAGTAGCAACCAAAAATATACTACAAACAAAAAAATAGTATACCGCAAGGCGAATCTATTAAAGGGGCTATCGGTAAATCAGCTGATTTGGTTTTTTCTTTCGCCGTGTCCATGTGGCTGTCAGCCCAGAATGAAATAAAGCGAATTCATTGTTTGTTTTCTACTTCGCCAGTACTTTGCTTTGACAATCAAACGCACAACACATTGTTGTTGGTCTAGTGCCACCACCTTTAATGAATGCGCATTGATATACCGTTATGTTTCTCCTATTTGTTTAAGTTTATTTCAAAAAATGACGCATTTTGGTTTTCGATGTTGCTTTTGATTTTTGCGCGTGCAAATATTTATTTTTGCTTACAGGACCAAATAGAAGAGGTCGCCACAGTGTTCTGCTAAAAAAAAAGAAACAACAATTCAATAGAATGCAATATTAAATTGTGAAAAGAATTATGAGACAAACTGTATGCTCATATTGTTTATATTTTATTTCTCTAATTTCTCTAGTGCCAAAGGAAAAGACAACCGATAATACCAACGTGATTTACATAATTGTCTGCGCAGCTGTGTTCGTTTGTTTGGCGCTTTTAATGACGCCATTTGCATTTTGTTATTATCGCAAGCGTAAGCCGACCAACTTCAATGAAATACCAACGGTGAGTTGTTTGATTCGCCGCATTTATATCTTTTTGCGCTTTGCTTCACGAACAAAACAATTAAATTTTACAGAATGAAACGGAAGCTACAAATGCCTCGCCGCTACTCAACAACCGGCCAATACATTTGTTGGAACTGAAAGCCAGCGGACGTTTCGGTGATGTTTGGCAAGGTAAGCTGCACAGCCAGGATGTGGCCGTTAAGATATTTCGCATGCAGGAGAAGGAGTCTTGGAATACAGAAGTGGATATTTATAAGGTAGGGAAAATGTTTGCTCTAAAAACTTATAATTTGAAAATTATAAAAATCAACATAAAAATAATTTAAATCTATAATCCGCTAATTTCTGTAGCTGCCACGTATGCGCCATCCAAACATCTTAGAGTTTCTTGGCTGCGAAAAGCACACGGAAAAAGTGCAACTTGAATATTGGCTCATCTCGGTGTATCATCCGAATGGCTCACTTTGTAATTACTTGAAATCGCATACGCTGTCTTGGTTGGAGTTGTGCAAAATCGCCGAATCTATGTCACAAGGTTTGATGCATTTGCACGAAGAAATACCGGCTGGCAAAGCAGACGGTTTGAAGCCATCCATAGCACATCGAGACTTCAAATCAACCAATGTTCTGTTAAAGGGCGACTTGACGGCGTGCATTGCTGACTTTGGCTTGGCTATGGTATTCCAGCCGGGTAAGTACATTGTTGATTAGCTCACTTGTTATGCTTTATTGCTTTCATATTTTCCATTTGCGCTGCAGGCAAACCATGTGGCGAAACGCATGGTCAAGTTGGCACACGTCGCTACATGGCGCCAGAGGTGCTTGAGGGCGCTATTAATTTCAATCGAGATGCGTTTTTGCGCATCGATGTGTATGCGTGCGGCTTAGTGTTGTGGGAGATGGTGTCGCGATGCACTGCTGTGGGACCTGTTGGCGATTACATGCTGCCATTTGAAGCTGAGGTAAATAATTGTTTGTTGCATATTTGCGCAATCGGCTCACATTTTATGATTTTCTCTTATTTTATTTTGTGCTGTTTAGCTTGGATTACGTCCTACACTGGATGAGATACAAGATACTGTAGTCACCAAAAAATTGCGACCGCGCTTACTAAATACATGGCGTACGCAAGCTGTAAGTTGATTGAGTTTAAGAACGAGAGAAAAGTATTATTATGTAAATTTCATACAGAAATATTTAATATTAGTTTGGGGAAAAAGAAATCCATTGTTTTCTCGGTAGATGGCAGTGTTGATCGATTTCTCGTAAAGTATCAATCAAACCATTCAAAGTTTATATTCGTTGTCAAGGTGACATTTCACACTAAAAATTCGTTTGCTGTTTTTAGTTTGCTAAAGTTGTGAGTTACAGGGTGTTAACAATGGGAGTCAACAAAGAGAAAATTCGGTACTTTTTACAGTTTTTCTTTGATAAGGGCTAAAATGCAAACCACGCTACAGGCCGCTGAAATTGAAAATGGTGTTTATGATGCCCGATACTGTAACTGTTTTGGTTTCCGTTCAGGAATTTTTGATGTTAAAGAAAATGTCGATAAAATCACAGAAATAATCGAAGTTGACAGGCGTTTTAGCGTTTAGTGTAGCCATAAATTCTGTTACAACTTCTAGAATGCGTACGGCGAGAACAAATTCGCAGAAAAAAGTTCCGTTATTTTTGCTTTTCTTCGTATGCATTGTCTACTCATAAATTATACTCAGTTGCGTGGAAAATTCCGCTTGTTAACTATGGAGTGGGGAGCTAAGGAAAATTGCATTGCAGTGATTGCATTACTTAAGTGAGGTAAAAGTGCAAGTGAGATTTCCGAATTGCTGAAAATACTTAATATTAGGAGAATGTTTGTTTACGGCACGATCAATCGTTTTTCCGAAACGTCGGAAGTGACAGACAGAAAATGAAGTGTCGTCCTCGCGTGGTTCAAACCAGCGCAGCCATAAAAGCCGTTGGAGAAGGAGTTCGCACAAATCCCTTTAGAAAGCAGAAAAACATGTCCAGGGAATGAATGTATTGACCAGATTCATGTCAAGACCAATTCGAGATGATCTCCACATGACGGCTTTCCGTTGCTCAAGTGGGCATCTTTTGACAACGCGCTTGAAGAAAATGAAACTCGATGCATGTAAGCTGCTTCTTCGGTGGCACGGCGGTCAACGGACATGAAAATATTATTTTCAAAAATGAGAAAATACACTTATCACCGTTGAAGAAATGTTTAATAAGCAAAACGATAAATTCTATGCCATACTTCTAAATACGCAAAAAATGTTGTTCCAAGGGTTCAGCCTAGCCACAAAGCCGCCTCTGTAATGGTGTTGTGGGGAGTGCCTTGTGTCATCTCTTCATTTCTGGGAAAAAGAGGTTAATACCGGGACAAAAGTATACCACGAGGTTGTCTTAGAAGGCGGTGTGAATCTGTTGAACAGTACTTTCTTCATTAGAGAGCGGTTTGTGTGGTCAAAATTGGAGAACATGGCCTGTCGAAGATCTCACAGAAATTTGGAGAGTCTCAAACAATCTTTGACAATCAATATCCATGGAACCTGTGAATGGCCTAATCGTTTGAAGGCTTGTGTAAAAGCAAGTGGTAAACATTTCGAATGAAAATTGAAAATTTTTTTCTTCAATATTTATTGGATTGGGGAATAAGTTTATAGCGCTTTTATATTTTTTTTTATTTTACAACGATTTGTTTGCTCTTTTGCAAAGGATAAGTATTTATTCGATAGAAATCTTTCTGCTCTACAAAACTAAGGTGGCAAAAATAAACATTTTCGACATCTGCACTTCTTTGCTTTCGCATCGTGGTCAAAAAACTGTCGAATCAGACTGGGACATTTGGGGCGCGTGTGGGGAAGGCGTTATAGGCGCATATACCGCATGGAAATGGTTTACAAGGTTCAAAAATGGAGACTTTGACGCCAATGACACGTCACGCAGCGGAAGGCCTTCAGATTTCGATGAAGAAGCTCTCAAATCATTTTTGAAAGAGAACGGTCGCCAGACCAGTCGTGAATTGGCGGAAAAAATGAACTGCGATCATAAAACAATTCTCAATCACCTTCATTCAAAAGGATTTACCGAGAAAGCCTGGGCGTCTCATGAGCTCAACGAATAAATCAAACAAAATCGCTTTCAAATTGCTTCTCAGCATCTCGCCCATCGAGCAATACGCGGTCATAAACAGCGCTTTTTGTACCGAATCGTCACGGGAGAGAAGAAATGGTGCTTACACATCAATATGAAGCAAAGAAAGGAGTGGATGGTTCAGCAGATACGTCAAAGTCGAGATTCAAGCCGAATCTTCATCTAAAGAAGACATGATATGTGTTTGGCCGGTCTGGGAGGGCATAGTGCACTGGGAAATGCTCGAAAAGAATGCCACGATTAACAAGGAGCTCTACACTGCCCAGCTTCACTGCGTCAAAACATTGGGTAGTCGAAAAAGTCTTTTCATATTTTGTCAATAGATGTTTTGAACCATTTAAAAAAGGCTGGTTACAAAAAGAAGCTCGATGTTTGGGTACCACATGAATTGTTTGTGAAAAATTTAATGGATCGAATTAACATCTGCGATTCTTTGCTGAAACGAAATGAAATCGAACCATTTCTGAAGCGAATGGTAACAGGAGACGAAAAGTGGATCAAATACGACAATAATGTGCGAAAAACATCATGGTGCAAGGGTGGCGAAACTCAACAAATGGTCGCAAAGCCAGGATTGACGCCTCGAAAGGTTATGCTGTGTGTTTGGTGGGATTGGAAAGGAATCATTCACTATGAGCTGCTCCAGCCTGCTCGAACGATTGATTCTACACTTTACTGTCAACAACTGATAAGATTGAAGCAAGCAATCGAAAAAAATGGCCAGAACTGATCAGCAGAAAAGGCGTCGTCTTCCATCAGGACAACGCTAGGCCACACACATCTTTGATGACTCGGCAAAAACTGGGAGAGCTTGGCTGGGAAGTTTTGATGCATCCACCATATAGCCCTGACCTTGCACCATCGGATTACCATTTGTTTCGGTCAATACAGAACTTCCTTAATGGAGTAAAGTTGGCTTCAAGAGAAGCCTGTGAAATTTACTTGTCGAGAAACCACAAAAGTTTTACACTGATCGAATAATGTCTCTAGAAGAAAAATGGCAAAAGGTGGTCGACCAAAATGGTACATATTTGGTTTAATAAAGTTCATTATAAATATAAAAAAAATTAGTTGAAGTTTGATTTGAAATATGAAAAGACTTTTTCGACTACCCAATATAATTAACTTATTCATATAATTAATGTTTTGTGTTTAAATAAAAGTCTTCGGTAAAAACGCTACGAACTTATTCCCCAACCTAATAAATTAAATAAAACTAACTTCATTAAAAAAAAGTATCATAATTTCATATCTATAACGGACTTAACTTGTAACAGAACTTATGGCAGGACTAAGTAGTCGCAGCATCGCCCAGTAGCTAAAGATCGACCATAAAAGTGTTTTAAATTATTTGCGCAAACATTTTACGCAAAAATAATGGATTTATTTTTCCCCAAACTAATATTTAATATTTTATGCAACGAAACTTGTATGGAAAAATCCTTAAAATGAAATTTTCATGCATTTTACGCTGCAAGCATTAATTTTATTCAAAATCATTTTCACACATTTACAATCCATATTCCCGCTTCGCAGGGACTCAACATCTTTTGTGACACCATGGAGGAGTGTTGGGATCACGATGCCGAAGCCCGCCTCTCTTCATCCTGCGTCATGGAGCGTTTCGCACAGTTGTGCAAATATACAACAACACCGCTGCTCATCGAAAACAACACCAATTGCGAAGAAGAGCGTCTCACTTCGAATTGCTTATAGAAAAGGTATTAAATCACTTCGAGGCCATTGAAGTGATTGCCAGAGCATGAGAACAAGTTAATAAAATTGCTAAATTTAAAGAGTACATACATAGAGTTAAGACGATTTATGATTACAATTTACGATATATGTATATGTATATGTAAACACGTTTGCTACTGCATTCACACATGCATCATATCCACACACACATACATATACATATATAGAGTATATTTAGCGTAATGATTGATACATTTTAAAGTGTACATTTGATAGTTTTACGTTTACTAAATAGACAGCTAAGTGAATAGTATGACAAGTTTGGCGTTCGGCTTAAAGTTTGTTGATAATTACGTTAATTACACGTACATACAACACACACACACATAAACTCACATGATTGAAATATCTTAATGAAAGGAGAAAATAGCAAAAACGTTAAGCAATTCTGTTAAAAGAGTAAAAAGAAAAATAATATTTAATAATGAAGCAACATTTACAAAAACAAAAAAATATGTAAAAAAAGTTATAATTTACACGACTGACGTTTATTAAAAGAAAAACAAAAAAATATACACAAACACACACATGTATATTAGTTAATTGTATTTAGTGTACACTGACTTTGACGCTATACGAGAATTTTATTTTGTTGACGCTAAATATTTTTTGTGCCTTTTTCTGTTATCTAATTATGTAATTTCATGAACACCATATTTGCGCGCGCACCTTCTTCTACCATACATACATACTTACTTACATACATACAAACATACATATGTTATTTGCATACACATTTTATACATTTATTTCAGCATAAGCATTTATTTGTAAGCTAAATTTTAAGTTTGATTCATAATTTTTTACTCTCTAATTTTAAGTTTTAGTTTTTAAAATGGCACGTGCGAGTTTGTTTAAGCTGCGCTGCAAAATTAAAAGTGTCTAAACGCAGAAGTTTTCATAATCTTGCACATGGCTGAATTATTAGGTTCCAGTTGGAATAAAAAAAAATTAATTTTGATTTTACGCCCGTTTGTTTCATTTATCAGTTTTTATATTTATTAATTTCATTGTTTTCATTCGGTTTGCGGCTTTATTTTCATACGCAAACTTCTTTTAGTTTATTTTTGTTTGTATGCAACACCGCATTCCCTGGTCGATAACTCTTTAATGTGCCAACAAATAATTAGTCCATACCCTTTATACATTTGCCCATATGCAGACACCCCTTAAAAGTGGTAAAAACAAATAGCTGCTAAGTTAATACTTTTACAAAGTTGTGACTCGCATGATTACAATTACAATTACAAATAAATTATCCTCTAACTAACTTTTATTTTGATTACTTTGCCATCACGAGCGCAAATTTTTCCAATGCATCTAAAAAAATATTTTCAAATGTAAATGTATTGCATGTTGTAATAATCACCTTAGGCCACATTATTCGCTAGTAATCAACAAGTAATTGTAATCATTGGAGTTACATTTTTGTACTTACACACATACATACATACATACATGTACACAAAAACCTAAGACGACACTTGTTTCCTCTGTATTGGTTCACAGTTTTCGACGTACAGCAGAAACCGCTTAATAGCAACTTGTTTGAAAGCCCGTATACCCGTATACAGTTGCGATCAAAATAATAGTAGTGCCCACACAGTGAGAAAGAAATGAAGAGTAAGAAGCAAGTTTCTTTTATGTTAAATATTTTTGTTGTTTTTATTTGAACGGCGCTTTATTTAGCGTGCGCTCCGTTGGGGCTCTCTGGCAGGGTTAAGTACCTGGGACAGGAGACTAACGTGGAAGCCCAACAGTGAGGAGAGAATTAGGAAGGTGATAAACGGTTCACTAGACAGCGCTAGTTTACTGGAGCGGTAGCCCTTGGTTGGGAAAAACCCAAGTCATTCCGGTAACGTAGAACCGGCTGCCATGGGATTGAGGAAGGCAACAGTCATCTTGTATGGTTGTAGTGGCGCTATGGGCAAAAGATGGGGCCTCTGGGCTAAAGCACCTCGCCAATTATAAAACCAATTTTGTTGTGCGGACTCCTTGTCTGGTGGAACTCGCTGAAACGGATGACATTAGTTAAGAAGCTGGAGAGGGTCCAAACGTCTGCCGTCTGTGGAATCAGTGGGTCGCTTCGGAACACCCCTACTCTAGCGTTCAACGCCATGATGAATGTGGCACTCGTGTACATTGCCGTTGCACGCAATCAGATTGAGGTGTTCGGGTCATAAACTAGACTTAAGCTACGGACACTAGTATTCTTAAAAACTTTGAGTTCATCCCCATTGTGCTGGATCATTGTACACCCTCGCAGAGTACCGAGCGGAACTTTTTCCATTCATATTTCCTCAAGACAACATTTGGATGCAGTGCATGACAAACATGCTTACGAATGGCTCGAAGTTTGACGGAAGAGTTGGTTGGCAAGTATTCTGCGAGGAGCTCTTCATCAAGCTCAAATTTAGGCTTCCGAATTACTGTAGTGTTTTCCAAGCGGAAGTAGTCGCAATTAAGGAAGCAGTTGATTGGTAGTTTGCTTTTGTAATTACTGGAAAGGTTGTGAATATCTACTTCGACAGCCAAGCGGCAATTAGAGTCTTCCGCTCGAAATGATTATTTGAAATTAGTCGGGGGAATGCCTCACTTCTCTTTCGATTGCATCCAAATTCTTTGATGTTGGACTCATTTGGGTTCCCAGTCACAGCAGAGAGGAACTGCTGGGCTGATCAGCTGGCTAGATAGGTGACGCTGGAGCCGGGTTCATCGCAAAATCAGAGGATTGGGGTTCCCTTGAAAACTTGTTGCCAGTTACTGGAAACATGGGCCTCGCGTCAACTCAGCGAGCACTGGGCTAGTGTGCAAACGTGCAAAGTCGCGAGATCCTTCTGTCCACGGGCAGATCGGTGGCGCTCGAGGGAACTTCTAAGGCTGACAAAGCCGCAGCTCGCCAATTTGGTAGGTATTCTTAACGAACATTGTCCGATAGGTGTCCATGCGGTGAGCCTTGGGATTGCTTCAAGTCCTTTCTGCAGAATCTGTCTGCAAGACGAGGTGGAGTCATCCTAGTTTTTGAAAGGTCGAGTCAAAAAGCACAGAGATATTTGGTAATTCCCAAAACATTCAGGATAAAGAGTCCATTGTATTCGAAGCTCTGGAAAGTAAAATGAGAGAAGTGACAGAGAGACAGAGGTAGGATAGAAAAGAGGCGGAGACAGAGATTGCTAGTCCTGTGAGAATTTTTTAGGTTCGTTGGCAAATCTGAAAATATCCTCCAGTTTGAGAGAACGAATTTTACTCATACTCATGGCATCGGACCCAAAATTCGTAGCCTTGCTCTAGCAAAGGCTTGACACTCACAAAGAAAATGCTCAGTGCTATTCGCCTCCTTTAAGGAAGACAGGCAAATCGGGTCCTCAATGATTCTAATGGTGGCCATATGGGTCCGAACAACCGAACATCATTTCTTCCAAGTTTTAGAAGAAAGTTCGACAGTTTTCTGTTCGGGCTTGTCCCAAAACACTCTGCAGTTCTGCAGCGTTCTAGACCGAACCACCGCTCTTTATGCCTTTTAGTTAGTAATGGCATTCAACTTGGACTATGAGCTGCCAAGTTATTTTCCCCCAAATGTCTACGAATAGTTTCCACGGCTGCCTCCAGCTCTAGTTCACTTTTAGGTTTAGTAGCAGGTGCGAAATGATTATTCTTTGAACACCTAAGCACACGATTAATTGATTTAGCAGTAAGTGCAGTGCTGATGAGTTTTAGCAGTGCTGATGAGCTTGCCAGGAAGGGGACTACATTGGCCGCTTACCCGGTCATCGGCATCTCTTTGACTGTTGTTAAAGGATGCAGAAAAGATGGAGCTCCATTTCTTCACATGCTATTTTGAAGACCCTGTGGCCTTTTGCAATAGTCGGAGGGCTCAGAAAGTCTTGGGGACTCCACACCATTAAATTTCCAAGCTCGTAGCTGTCTTTACCGGTCAATGGACGATCGGCACACACGTGGAAAAGCTAGGTTTACCATTTGATTCCCATTGCAGAAGTTGTGGAGACCTTTCAGCACTTTCTCTGTAAAGGTTTAGCAGCTAGACGATTAAGGTCACTGGGTGCTACTTTCTTTGACAGCCTGTGGCTGTGCTCCAACCCAAATGTCACCAACCTTCTCCGTGACATTACAACTCTGGTTGGTTGTAGATATCTGCCCGCTGGATGTCCTATGATAGTATCAAAACTGCGCTTTAATGCTACTTGGGGAGTACCAGAGTGGTACTTCAACCATTTCACCTACCTACTTACCTCAGTGCCGGGATGCCGTCCACTTGTTTCAGGTTGGGTTTTATATTTAAATGCGTTACAAATTATTGTTGGTGCACAGCCCACAATATCTTCAACTTCTTGTAAGATTTTCAAAGAGTTTTTCACAAAATGATATCGAAATACATCAGAAAATGCAGTACTTACCTTTTTGTACATTTTTTTACAAATAAATATTTTATATTTATAACGTCTTGCACTACTATTTCACTACTTTTGACTGACTCATCAATGAAAATAAATGAAATTACGACACCAAGTTCTGACGTATACAGTTATAACTGCACTGTTTTTATTGAATTCTGCCTATTAGATTAGATTCTTTATAAGGTTTGCACTTCGACCTCTTGGTCTTTTGTGCCCTTGAACTCTGTCTATGCAACAGTGTCTTAAGGAGCATACACCACAAAGAAGACAATGAGGATAATAGAAATATCTAACTGTGTTCGATCTGACCACTACTATTATTTTGATCGCAACTGTATTTGAAATATAACGAAATTATCCCGAATAGCTTAACAAGCTTGTATTTTATGTTTAACAGTTAAGCGGGCTCGACTGCACATAGAATAATTGTTTCCTGAATGTAGCTGGAGGCGAATGACGGCGCACATACTCGTATATACAAATGTATGGGTGTATACACGATATCTATTTATATACATACACACGTACATACATCAATATTTTGACGGTAAATGAATGATGATTATTCTCAACAGTACAATATTCACCTGAAAAGTTTTCAAATTAAAGTTTCTGTTTAATAAGAACAAAGTTAATAAATAGTAAATATAAGAAAAATAAAATTGCTACATACATACATTACATACACATATATACATAGAAACAGGCGTGTGAATACGTATAAATGAATATAGTATTATTAAAAGATTTATTAGCTTAGAATAATTAGCATACAGTGCTTGAATAAGTCACAAGTACGGAGCTACATAAGTTCAAAATTAATGAATAGTGATTTTTAAGTGAAGTGTAAACTTGTTTGTATGAAACGCTCTTGCCAATCTGATAGTTTTTCTAAATTTTTATTTTAATATTTTATATCCTTTTTATATATATTTTTTATATATTTTTATGTATTTGTATATATTTTATATTTTTCCTATATTTTTTTATATATTTTATATAGTTTTTATATATTTTGTTCTATATATTTTTTAATTTTTTTTGGTTGGTTGGTTGGATTAAGGGTGACCCCGCATCGGAGTGCCACATAGACCGCAAGTTGGATCCGTTGTGTTGCCCTAGAGCTCATTATATTGTATGATTTCCCCACCTAACCGAGATTTTTATTATAGATTTTGGTCAAAGATTTTAATTCGTTTCGAGAATTTGATGAGAAATTCGATTTTCAGGTCCGAGAGTATTGAAAGATTGTCAATTGTTGGAGAGCCTAGAAAAGCGAGTCCACTTCTGGCTAGACCGGGACAACTGCACAGCAAATGTCTGCTCGATACTTCCTCATCTTCGTCCTCGCAGTATCTGCACAGGTCGTTTTGAGGAACCCCGAGCCGACGTGCGTGAGTGCCCAAAAGGCAGTGGCCGGTGATAAGAGATATTATATGCCATAGTTCGTGTTTCGAAAGACTTATAAGGGTTTTTGTCTGTTTCAGATTGTAGGATGGTCAGATTTGTCTGGTCGTAACGCAAGTAGTTTCCACTCGCCACCTCCGATCAGCAATGCTGTGAAAGTCTCGATCAATGATCATTTTACATGTTGAGAGCGGAATGTGGATTGTGGGTAAGTTACTAACATGTGATTGCGCAGCTCCAGCTCTTGCGAGCTCATCAGCTTTGCAGTTACCTGTTACTGTGACCCGGTAACCAGATAACTTGGACAGAATTCTGAACACTTATTTCGGTAAGAGATAAGAGACAGGATCGAACTATATCTGAGTGGGTATAAGAGGAGCTGAGTGCTCGAACGGCCGCTTGACTGTCAGTGAAAAAGCGGACATCCTCTAGTGATATTCTCTTTTCTAAGATGGTTTTCGCAGCATACCAGATAGCGCATACTTCCGCTTGGAATACACTACAGTAGTCGGGTAATCTAAATTATAGATTGATGTGAGGGGAACTGGAAAAGATTCCAAATCCCACTTTACCGTCATGTTTTGAACCATCTGTATATATAATCAGAGGGCCATCGATTTCGGTCATATTTGTCTTCCATTCTTCCCTAGCTGGGAGTGAACAGGAGAATAGCAAGGGTGGTGATGGAAGACTTACATGATAGTCTATGTCGGAAGAGATAATAGTGTTCCTGTTCAGTATGGCCGAATGGCCAAGATACTTATTCCATTTCGATATAGCATTCATGCGTGCCGCTGCTTTCACTGCAATCCTTAGTAGGTGTTGTACTTAAGCATCCTGTTATCAGGAGGCAGGCTGTTCTTTGGACTCGATCAATCGTGGCTACTATACACCGTTTTTCGGGTGCTGTCCACCATACAACCAAGAGTATCGGTTTGATGATCGAGGTATATATCCAATAAATAATCCGAGGTGAAAAACCCCAGGTTTTGCCTATAGCTTTCTTACAAGTATAAAGAGCTATGAAAGCGTTTTTACATCTGTTTTCAATGTTCAATTTCCAACTTAACTTCCTATCTAGAATAACTTCTAGATATTTAGCTGAATCTGATAGAAGTAATGATTCCCCTTTTAAAGTTATTGTTTGCAGTGGAGGAGATTGTTGTTTCCTATTGAAGAGAACAAGATCTGTCTTTGCTGGATTCGCATTTAGTCCGCATTCGGTGCACCATTTTGACAGAATATTGATTGAGCGTTGCATGAGCTCAGTGAGAGTATTCAGGTGTTTGCCTGACACGCAGAGAGCAATATCATCTGCATAGGCTACAACCTTGCAGCCTGCTTTTTCGAGATTTCGAGGCAAACTGTTTACAGCGAGATTCCAGAGAAGGGGTGAAAGTACTCCGCCTTGAGGGCTGCCTTTGACGGCGTACATTCTCATGCGGCTTAACCCAATTTTTTATAATTCTTTTCTATATTTTTTCTACAAAATTTTTATATATTTTGTATATATTTTTTTTATATATTTTTGTATATTTTAATATTTTTTTTAAGTTTTATAGAAGTTTGGAAAAATAGATTCTCCGCGCATTTCGTAAAGATGAAATGAGTAGAAACGACTCAAGTATTTTTGTTTTTAGTTAGAGATGTTTAGTGTAAGATTTAAAAAATTTCATTTGTCTTTCCTATTTTATCGCTAATTAATTGCATTAACAGATAAATAAACATTTTATTATACTTTATATTAACACTATATAAGAGAAATAGAACATACGAGTTTACATACAAACATTTTTGCAAATATGCGGAATTATTTTCTTCATCTACTCGCAGTTGCCTGCTTTTGTTTCGAATAGTTTGGCCTGAAAAGAAGCTACGAAAAAAAAGTTAAAAATAATAATAATTATTAAATAAAAATACAAATAGATATGTATACCTACAGTGTTGACCAAAACTTAAGCATTATCTTAGTACAATTTTAAGAAAATCCTAATATTAAGGATAGAGCAAGGAAGGCCAACGTTGCACTTGCAAAAAAGCTGTTGGTATTAAATAGGGGTTAACACCTGTGTTACACTTTGGCTCTATACTTCTGTAGTTAGGCCAATATTAATATATGGAATATTTGTATGGCAGCCATACACTAAATTTTGTAGGGAAAAACGTGGCCGCCGCTTCGGCGCTAAGATTTAAAAGTATGGCGCTTCATATTCTGTTGCGGAATAAGTTCGTAGCATTTTTACCGAAAACTTTTATTTACACAAAAAAAAAAAAAATTACATAATTAATAATAAATTCGTCGTTGCTGTTTACAACCTTTTCCCACTTCTCGATCAATTTATTAATGCCGGACGGCCAAAAATCGCTTCGTCTGATGTCAAAGAAGTTGTTGAGCCAGTTTTTAAAAACCTCTTTGTTATCAAAGGTAACGAACGCCCTTCATATGGTTTGACATGGAGGGGAAAAGATGGTAATTGGTCGGTGTAAGGTCCGAAGAATACGGCGGATGCTGAAAGACCTCCCATTCGAGCTCTTGGAGTGCGGCTTTGACGACTTGTGCAACATGGGGCCTGGCGTTATTGTGCAGGAGTATGGTTTAACCATGTCGATCAGTCTTTTTAGTCGAATAGCCTCATTGACGCAGTGTAGCGGGGCAATGTAGAGCTCCTTGTTGATCTTGGCGTTCTTTTCGCGCATTTCCCAGTGCATTATGCCCTCCCAGTCAGACCAAACACATATCATGATCTTTTTTGGATGGAGATCAGGCTTGACTCTCGACTTTGGCGTATCTCCAGGAGCCATCCACTCCTTTCTTTGCTTCATATTGATGTATAGACACCATTTCTTATCTCCGTGACGATTCCGTATAAAAAGCACTGTTTATGACCGCGTGTTGCTCGATGGCGGACAAGATGCTGAGAAGCAATTTGAAGGCGACTTTCTTTGTTTTTTTTCGTTGAGCTCGTGAGGTACCCAAGCTCCCAATTTTTCGGTAAATCCCATATAATGAAGGTGATTGGGAATCGTTTTATGATCGCTGTTCATTTTTTCCGCCAATACACGACTGGTTTGGCGTTTGCCGTTCTCCTTCAGAAGCGATTTGAGACCTTCTTCATCGAGTGCAGAAGGCCTTCCGCTGCGGGAAGTGATATCGACGTCAAAGTCACCATTTTTGAACTTTGCAAACTATTTCCGTGCTGTAAACTCACCTATGACACCTTCTCCATACACGCCGCAAATGTCCCGGTCTGCTTCGGACCTTTTTGACCTCGATGAAATACAAAGAAGTGCAGGTGTCGAAAATGTGGATTTTTGCCTTCTTAATTTTGTAGAGCAGAAATAGTTCTAACGAATGAATACTTATCTTTTGCCAAACAGCAAACAAATCGTTTTTAAATAAAAGAAAATATAAAAACGCCATGAACTCATTCGCCAACCCAATAGTATTGGCCATGCCTCTATTTAGTCACAAACAGGAAATGACCAACAAGACTACTCTATTCCTAGACTCACCTTCGATAGATTCTTTAAGACGAGCATATGAAGAGAGTGGGAAACACCAAGACCATGGAGAAGGGGGGAATTAAATTTCAATACAAATGGTTCCAAGCAAGACGATAAGGTTGGCTATGTAGATTTTCAAAGGAATTAGGACTTAAAATATCCGTTCGACTACGATACTACTGCAGCGTTTATCAGGCAGAGGTTCTAGCTATAAAAGAAGTGGCTACATATCTAAACTAAAACTACTATAAAAATATTCTCGTATAGCCAGGCAGCCATTAAATCAATGAATGC
This sequence comes from Anastrepha fraterculus, assembly GCA_037575425.1. NCBI lineage: Eukaryota > Metazoa > Arthropoda > Insecta > Diptera > Tephritidae > Anastrepha > Anastrepha fraterculus. Next base: position 14,336 of record JAYXIM010056683.1, on the reverse strand, counting down.
GGTTATACTTAAGATCAAAGGTTGCACAAGAATGCCGGGCCGCTCCAAATGATATTAGTGTCGTATTCAAGGTCAGCCTTATTTCGGTTCCGGGGCACAGAGAGATTTAGGGAAATTGTAAAGGCGAGGAACTAACCAGCAAAAGTACTATTCTTCAACTGTTCAGTGATAGAAGTACCATTTGGATACCTATGGCTACGAGCAAACTAAAAATTAAAAACAAACTTGCCCAAGAGACCAATAGGTTTTGGAGAGATGAAGATACATGCGGCACAGCTAAGCTACTGTGGCCGCAAAGAAATGAGAAAAAACAAAGGAACTGTTTAGCCTGTCAAGAGAGGCTATCTCGAAGGTCGCGCTTGTATAACCACACTTTTTGGCTGGAATTCCGTGAGAATAGGAGTTTTCTTGCATGAATATTGTAGAAGTGGTAGAGATGGGGAAGAGGAAGAAACAGTTGAGCACTTCCTTTGCAATTGTCCAGCCTTAGCTAAAATCAGAGCAGGCTTTCTGGGTAAATACTTTTTCAATTCTCTTACGGAACTATTTTCCCTGGGAATGGGATAAGTTCTGCGTTTGATAAGAGTCACAAAATGGTTCCGCGAAGGAAAATAAATGAGGTTCCCATGTCGCACAGTGGTATCACAACGGACCTGTACGGTCTAAGTGAGTTGATCATATAAATCGATTGCCAGCATAATCTTACCTAATCTAGATCAGGCAAGTGACAAGAAATAAGTGCCCTAATTAATTTAGAAATAAAATTATCAACGAATGGATGAATGGTGATGAAATCTATTCAATGGAAATTATTCAATCAAGAAATCTAGATTGATTTCAAAGATTTTGTGGGAATGTCGGACATTGCCTATATATTCCATAAGAAGAGTAAAACTAAGTTCACTGTATACTTCTTAGTCGAAACGATTTTAAAACCGGTTCTAGATCTGTAAAAAGAAGTCGATGGCTAGTAAAAAATCGTTTCATATGTTTAGTCAAAGGACAGGAATGCCAGACAGAATTCGTGAAAGAGTACCTAAACTGGAATATCTGAAGATGGAAGACTTCACTGTCGTCTGGCGAGTCCAAATACAATCTGAAAATTTGGGATGTAATACTCTTAAGGCGTATAAGGGGCGTATAAGCAGAAAATAACTTTTTTCGTTTCTTTGCTGTCACCGTTTAAGATATGAAATCAAGGCGCATTCATTATAGTTGGTGTCACTAGATCAACGACAGTGTTATGTAAGTTTGATTGTCAAAGTAAAGTATTGAGAAACTACAAAATAAATAATGAATTCGCCTTGTTTCATTCTGAGCTGGCAGCCACATGGCAAACAAATTAGCTGATTTATCAATACCACCCTTAATAGATTCGCCTTGTTTGAAATTTAAAAAAATATTACTTTATAAAATGGTTTTCGTAAAAAATATATTGTACATACTTTAAGATAAATGTACTAAGTGGAGCTTATGCTTTGGTCGTCAATGTTGTGTGTGCTACATAGCATATAATTATTGCTTAATGTAATGTAATTAAAATTTAAGAATAATGATTTAGTGCAAATAATCTTTAAAGCAAATTATTTATGGCAATGCTAATATACCTGATTTATTTACAAAATACTTACGCAATACGCATAGACCATAAATACATACATACATACATACGCATATGCAGTTTAAAATAAGTTGCATTCATAAGTATATAAAGGGTGGTCCAAATGCAATATTATTTTTGAAAACGAAGTAAAATAAACAACAAAATATTTATAGCTTTTCGGTCCATACAGGCTTTGCTAGCAAGATTTCTTTCAGGTGGTCATCTGGGCTGACTTCGTAATTACGCATCCTGTTGCCCACTTGGATGTCTTCTGTCCCAACTGTTCAAAAGGCTGAACTTGGTAGGAACCTGAGTGTATTCTCTGTAGCTATTCCGCGTGACAATGAGAGATTGGGCACCACGAAAAATAGTGTTACAGCGCCAAATCATGATAAAATATTATCGAGCTTGTGGGTTGACGATTGAATTTTCCAGGTTGATCTGACACGACGCCCAGTGGTATTTTGGTCGCAAAAATAAAAGGCAAAATAAATAAATATCGACCATCGAGTTTCAAAAATGTAATTATGGGGTTTTAAAGAGAAATGTCTGCTTAAATAAAATCAACATTTTTTTTTACTAAAAAGTAAAATCTTGATCTAGACAATTTTAGGTTAGGTACGAGGGTCTTTTGAAAAGTCTGTACAAAAATTCCTCTACTTAATTGTTTGGGGCAAAACTTGTTTATTTTTGAGCTTATAACAAGTGGCGCAAAAGTAACCTTGCAATGTTTTTTGGCTGTAATTTAAAAAAAAAATGAAAAACTTTGATTCTTCTTGTGGATTATTTTTATTTGGTATTTTAATTTTTTTTTACATCAAGTCGATAATATGATGTCATGAAATGGCCGCCGCCACAGTTGATTGCCATTTGAGCCCTTTTTATGGCATTTTCTATCACTTTGGCCAAAACTTCCGGCGATAGGTCCTCACATTTTTGACGGATATTGTCTTTAAGAGCTGCAAGAGTCTGAGGCTTGTTGACATAGACCCGCGACTTCAAAAAGCCCCACAAAAAGAAGTCTGGAGCGGTCAAATCAGGCGATCTTGCTGGCCAGTCCAAATCGCCAAAACGGGAGATTAGGCGCCCGGGTAATGCATCCTTCAGTATATCGGTTGTGGGACGTGCAGTGTGTGCCGTTGCACCGTCCTGTTGAAACCACATGCTTTCCAATCCCAATTCGTCAAGTTGCGGCAAAAAGAACTCGTTGATCATTGCTCTGTAACGCTCACCATTCACAGTAACCGTTTGGCCGCGACGTTTTCGAAGAAAAAAGGTCCGATGACTCCTCCAGCGAAAACAGCACACCATACATTGACTTTGAGCGCGTAAATTTTGTAAATTATTTTTGATGAAAAATCATATTCCTCTTGGTGGTGATTAAGGATGGCTTGAGCGTATGTTAGACGCGATTGGCGGTCAGCAGCTAACAGCTGATGCACCGTCTGGACTTTGTACGGAAACGTCTTCAAATCTTGTACCAAAGTTCGCTGTAAAGACCGTGGACTGATACCCATTTGCGTGGCACGTCGTCTGGTCGATGTCGACGGCGCTTCCCTGACATCCTCGGCTACAGCAGCAATATTCTCTGCAGAACGGCTACTCCGGGGTCTGCCACGCCTGGCAGCATCTCGTGTTGTGCCAGTCTCTTCGAGACGAGCGGCTAAACGTCGCAGTGTTTCACCAGTAGGTGTTGGACGGCGAGGAAATCTGCGACGAAATTCACGTTGTGCCAAAGTCACCGACCGATTATTGGTCAAATAAATAGTCAGCAATATTCCGCGTTCTGGAGCAGTGTAGCGTAACATTATTTATTAATGTGTACTTCGCATGTGTTTACTACAAATGTCAAAACAAACCTGGCCAATCGCAAAATTTATAGCATTTTCTGATAGGAGGATTACTTTAGCGCCACCTGTTACATTTCTTTTGGGCTTATATACTTCTTCTGAAAAATAGCCGTTGCAATCACCTCCTCGTTTGAATGAAATCCTTTCCCCGCAAGCCAATTCTTCAAATAGTAGGCAGTATATAGTAGTCCGAGGAAGCCAAGTCTGGAGAATAGGGGGGATGTGAAGCAAGTTGGAATCCTATTCTCATCAATTTTATGACCACAACTGCCCAGGCGTGAGCTGATGCGTTGCCGTAATGGAAAATAGCTTTTTTGTGGGCCAATCGTGGACGTTTTTCTTGCAGCTGTAATAGTTTTATCCTCTTCCAGATAGTCATTGAGGATAATTCCTTGTGAATCCCATAAAACAGTAGACAGAAGGCATTTTCGTGAAAAAATATTAATGATGCCTCTACAAAATTCACATCAAACAGTAACTCTGCCGACAGTCTCGCACGTGACTTTGTTTGCTACCAAAGTCGTTGAGATGAAAAGCCAAAGCCGCGGCCTAGACTTCTAATTGGAAGGGGTGCAGTGAAAATGAAATTTGAATAGGTCGAGCCAAGGAGCACCAAGGAGAATTGGTGGCTCCTAAAAGGCTCAGGCTAAACGCCCATTGTATTTAGAGCTCTGGAAGGAGGGAAGGAGAAAAGTATCAGAGAAGGAGATAGGAAAGAATATAGAGACAGAGATAAAGGTGGTTAGTCCTGTGAGAATTTTCCAGATTCTTTGGCAAATCTGTAGATATCCTCCAGTTTTAGAGAACGAATATTACTTATTCTCACGACATCGGAGCCCAAAACCTGTAGGATTGCTCTAGGCATCTCCTCCAAGCAAGACAGGCACATTGGGTCCTCAATGATCCCAATGGTGGTCATAAGCTGACCCCATGGGTTGTGTCCTGTAATGATACCGACCATCAACCGAACGGCTTTCCTTCTAAGTTTTAGTAGAAAGTTTAACAGTTTTCTGTTCGGACTTCTCACAAAACACTTTGCAGTTCTGCAGCGTTCTAGACCGGACCATCGCTCTTTATATAGATTGCATACATAATCGCTGACCCAATTCATGATTCCTGCAGACCTGATTCCGATTATTGGCTCTGATCCCTGTGGGGGAACCGCTGATCCACGGGGGTCAATTCATCGACAATCTCGTTTCCTTAAACACCGGAGTATCCAGGAACCCATATAAGTATAAGCCTGCTTTGTCTTGTGACAGAATTAAGATTCTTCTTACATTCTTGAACAATCTTTGAGGTTTGCTTCGCGTTCTCCAGAGCCTTCAGTGCAGCCTGACTGTCACTGAAAACTCCAATCTGTTTCTTCCACTCCATCTGCTCTCGATTATCCATTCGGCTACTTTCAGGATGCCGTTTGGAAAACAGTTGCCATTCCCCCCATAGTATAGTGATACTATTTACTGTCGTTTAAGTACCATCCGGCTCCAGACCCTATTTTATTCTTGGACCCATCGGTAAAGAAAATATCCGTCAAACCTGCCTCCCGCAATGGAAATTTGACATCAACTTTCCTTCCAAATGAAGCTGTGGGTATCAGGTCGACTTTAGGTGCTAAAAACAGTGGATACTGCTCAGATAGCAATTTAAAGATTTCTCTGTGACTTAACCATGCTCCGTCGCCATCAGACAACAAAGGCGTAAGTGATGATTTTTCTGATAAGCGCTTTGTATATCCACAGCAGGTTTCAGACCCCAGGTTTTACCAAAGGCTCTGCGGCATTGCTGAAAAATCCATAATGCGCGATTAACCTTCAGTGAAACGAGTGTCTCCCAAGTCAGCTTCTTATCCAAGATTACTCCTAGGCGGTGCAGTACTAAAACAAGTATTTGGACCACCCTTTACCTACTTATAAATATACATATGTATGTGTATCTAATCAAATCTAATGATGGTGCTGAAATATTAGTTGCAAACTTCTATTCACGTGGAATGAGTTGGAAAACAGAAATGGAATATAAAATCAAAATCGCTTGAAGAAACTGCAAAGAGCAAAAACAAAAAAAAAAAAATCGTATTATATGGGAAAAGTAAGAGAAATGGAGCTTCATAAGGTTGTTTGCATAAAGCAAACCTACGTACGACTTGTTTTTGGAATATTTCAAATACTTCTATTATCTTTTCGTATTTATTTATTAAGGCTATGTTTTTTGTTTCGATAGCGAACCAATTGAATTGAACTCCGCGTTAGATTGTTATTTAACATATCACTTACATGTAATGGAAAAAATCATATATTTTTAAAGTGGTATACGTACATACATACAGATATCGATTAGAAACACATTTTAGTTACTTGAAAAAGATTTGTATGTGTACTAATAATTACATTCTTCAGTATTGAATAATTGAAAATTATATTTTTTATAAATCTTCACACATGCATTACATCGCACGTGCGTGTGCACAAATAAAATTTTTACAAAAAACAAAAAAACAAAACAAAACAAAAATAACAATAAATGAAATTATTCATAAGGAGACATGTAAACAAATTAAATAGAAAATAGTAAACTTCTAATGATCACTTTTGCATTGTACAATATTTAGAAGTTCTTTTTTAAGTGCAAATCATTAGGCCAGTTTAAGAAAAAAAAAATGTAATGAAATTGTAAAATTAAATTTTTGATGAAATTTTAAAATTGAAATAAATTCATATGCATATACACTCACACACACAGGTACACATACAGAAATGTAAAGTTGTACAGTATTTAATTTTCATAGATGCACTTTTGAGACACAGCAGTTCGCAGAAGCAGTTGTGGTGCTCACAATCACCAACGTAAACGTACGCCCATACGACCGTGTCAACTGACACGATGAAACAACGATCTATGATACTACGGAACGGAACGGTGGTGAGAGTTCATTTATATGGGGCTCTCATATCTTTCATCGTACGTTTACGTTGGTGAGTATGAGCACCATTGGTTGGCCTTTTTCGCAACGCGGAGTACCGGGAATAAGTTTGTGGACTGTGACAGCGAACGAAACTTTTAAGTTGATACGAGTATTCTCCATGAAGATCTATACAATTTTGCATGCGTTTGAACCAATCGCCGAAGCTCTTTTGCCACTCTGAATGAGGTACCTCCAAAACATGCATTCTGAATGCCGCAACCGCTTCTTCAGGTGTCGAAAAACGTTGACCTCTCAGTTTGTTTTTTACGTACGGGAATAAAAAGAAGTCATTCGGTGCCAAGTCAGGACTATACGGTGGATGACCCATTAATTCGATGTTTTGAGTTCGCATTGTCCTGGTGAAGAGTGATCCGTCTTTGGCGATTGGTTTTCCTAATTTCTTGGAAGACAACTGGCAAACAAATGGTTGTGTACCACTCAGAATTTACTGTTCTGCGTTGTTCTAGTGGTACGGTTGCGACATGTCCAGGCGACCATTTGCTTGGGAGTGCTTCGTGCGCGAACAACTTTTGTTGGATTTGGCTCATCTTGAAACACCCATACAGTCGACTGCTGTTTACTTTCGGGCTCATACGCGTAAATCCATGATTCATCACCTGTCACGATGTCATAGACGTGTTTCGAAGCCCCGCGATCGTATTTTTTGAGCATTTCCTTCGACCAATCGACACGAGCCTTTTTTTGATCGATTGACAAATTGTGTGGGATCCAACGCGAACAAATTTTTTTGACAGTCAAATGTTTATGCAATACTGAATGTATGCTGGCCCCACTAATGCCTAAGATTGTCTCAATCTCACGATAGGTCACATGACGATCTTGCAATATCAGTTCGCGCACAGCATCAATAGTTTTCGGAACAACAACTAATTTTGGACGACCTTCACGAAATTCGTCTTGGAGTGAACTACGACCACGATTGAATTCACCATACCATCGATAAACACTGGTCCTTGATGGAGCTTCATCGCCAAAAAATGAATTAAGTTCATCCATGCAATGTTGCTGAGTTAATCCACGTCGAAAGTTGTAAAAAATAATCGCACGAAAATGTTCACGATTTAATTCCATTTTTGGACCGAGATGAATATTTTAAGTTAGTGTAATCAACACAAATAGCGCTGGCTCATTTTTGGTTTAAGGGCCACGTCAATAAGCGAACTTGCCGTATTTGCGCTGAAGAACAACCCGAAGCCACTCAAGAATCAACAAACAGCCATTACATTCATTGAAAATAACAGCTTGGTGCGCTCTATGGGCTGACGGAATCATCGGTCCATATTTCTTCAACGAGACGAGGCTGGCGCCAATGTAACAGTGAATGGCGAACGCTAGCGAGCCATGACAAACAACTTTTTAATGACGGAAATTGAAGCTCGTGATCTCCACAACATTTGGTTTCAATAAGACGGAAGGCAGCGCTACTTGCCATATAGCCCGTGAAACAATGGATTTAGTGCGTCGTTGGTGCTTGTTGCGGTGAGCAATTTATCTCTCGTCTCAGACGAGTGGATTAGCTACCCAGATCGTGTGATGTTATACCTTTGGACGTTCATTTGTGGGGATATGTAAAGTCTAAATGCTTTGTGGATAAACCAGCTTGTATTAAGGCATTGAAAGTCCTCCAGCAAGTCGTTAGTCATTCAAAACTGATGTTTACGGATGGCCGGATCCCGGCACAGTTGTGGCCAACATTTGCAAGAAATTATCTTTAAAAAATAAATGTCATGAATGGTTCTACACACAAATAATAAAGATTGCCCAATCAATTTGAATTTTCGTTGTTTTATTTCAATTTAAAATATGATACGTCTAAATTGATCACCCTTTATGTGCTTATAAATCTAAAGTTGTTACTGGATCAATGCAATAGCAAAACTGCTGTCAAATAGACGAAAGAAAATATGTTATTGGTTTATTCTTCTTCTTAATTGGTGCGATAACCGTTTACGCGATTTTGGCCGAGCTTAACAAAGCGCGCCAGTCGTTTCTTTCTCGTGCTAACCGGCGCCAGTTGGACGCACCAAGTGAAGCCAAGTTCTTCTACACCTGACTTTTCAAACGCAGAGGAAGTCTTCCTCAACCTCTGCTACCACCAGCTGGTACCGCATCAAATACTTTCAGAGCCGGAGCGTTTGTATCCAATCGGACGACATGACCCAGCCAACGTAGCCGCTGGATCTTTATTCGCTGCGCTATGTCTATGACGTCGTTAAGTCCATATAGCTCGTCGTTCCATCACCTGCGATATTCGCCGTCACCAATATGTAAAGGTCTCAATCTTCCAAATCTTTCTCTTCAACACTCCAAGGAACGCCTCATCGAATATTGTTATCTCCCAAGCTTCTGTGCCATACGTTAGGACTGGCATAATAAGAGCCGTCTAGAGTGTTAGTTTTGTTCTTCGAGAGAGGACTTTACTACTCAATTGTCTACTGAACCCAAGTAACTTTTTGGCAAGAGAGATTCTTAGTTGGATTTCCAGGCTGACATTGTTATCGGTGTTAATGCTGGTTCCTAAGTAAACAAAGTCTTTTGCAACCTCGAAATCCTAACTGTTAACAGTGACGTGGGTGTCGATACGCGAGTACGCAGACCGTTTTTTTGATGCCAGGAGTTTCTCCGTTTTGTCCTCGTTCACCGCTAGACCCATTGGTTTATTACACTTCGATTTTTTTAAAACTCAGCAACGACATTTCTATATACCTCAGCGCCACCGAGCGGATGCATTTATTCCAAAACTATCTTTTCTCAGAGGCTGCCGTAGCCGAGAATATCATTCGGTTAGCCTTCGTGAATATCATTCGGTTAGCCTGAAATCATAGCGCCCGGCTGTTTGTTAGTTGGCTAAATGACAGTCCAGAGAATTGTTTGCAAGCGCGCGGAAGCATTTTGCCGAGAGTAAACGCGAAAAAAGAAAATCAGTAATGGATTTCAAACGTAATAGTTTAATTATATTTGGCTGGAAAATCACAACTAGCGATTGTTCGTGAGCTCGAGCACCTTAAAGTAAATAAAGTTTTTGTTTATCGCACCATTGCTCGTTACAATGATACTGGTAGCATCGCGAAACGTCATGGAGCTGGTCATCAAAAGACTGCAACGTCACGTGAAATGGTTCAAAAAGTGAGGAAACGACTTGGCTTAATCCCCGAGGAAGTGCCAATCAAATGGCGAAAGAACTGAAAATATCTGACAGTTTCATACGAGAGCTTGAGTCATCTATTGGTCACCAGGAGGCAGCATCCGTCACAGGTAATGGTTTGGGCCACTAAAACAGCAGATCTGTGCTCCCCAATCGTATTCATCGAGGCTGGCGTCAAGGTAAACGCGAAATTTTATCGGGAAAGTATTCTGGAGGTCCCTGTGAAACGGGTAGGCAAACATTTCGTTGGCACACCATGAACGTCTAAACAGGACTCGGCACCGTCTCACAAAGCTCGAGTGTACAAGGAACGGCTAAACAACAACGTTCCGAACTTCACAACGTCCGCACAATGGCTTTCAAATGCACCAGACGCGAATCCGATGAATTATTTTTTTTGGACCATTTTGGAGAGCAAAGTCCGAACCAAAAAATTCACCAGTCTCGAGGCGCTGAAAAAAGCCATTGTCCGCGAGTGGGCCAAAATACCTACAAGTCTCATTTGGGCAGCCTGCGATTCGTTTCTGGACCATCGCAAAGCCATAGTCAAGGCAAAAGGTGGTCATATCGAGCAAAAGTAAATTGATTCTTAATTTTGTATTATTTTCACACATTTTTTACTTTGAATTGAATAAAAGAAATTTTCCCAACTAAATTTATCGGGTACATTTCGGGTGCCGGACCCTGTTCTTATATGGGCAAACATAACAATTAACTCCATCGAGGAAACAAGTGTTGGTTGTTTTTATTAAACTGGTGAAATTACGTTATCAAAAAGTTATTAATAAAAGCCTGAATATGTCTTTCGAATATTTGGCTTATTATTTATCGCGTGGCGAGGAGGTAGTGCTGCTTCAAGCAATGGATCCACATTTGCTTCGGGATGAGGACAATACTCTCCATTTGGCTGCTAAAGAGTCCCAAAACCTATTCCGTTCAACCCAGATTTGGCTGAGAATCGATCAGTGTTTTGCGCAAAGGTGGGGTGAGAAAATACTAAAAGCTGAATTCGCAGTTTGGCTTGTATGCATACGTTAGTGGTTTTTGCTATTCAGATGCCACTCTCTATCAGTTTGAACAAATTGAAGAAGACAGCTGTTAAATTCTACTACAAAAGGTTGTTTAATAAGTTTTGTGGTTCGTTAAGAGAGGGCGTTGATACTAGTCTAAATGATACTTTGTTATATTGGTACACTCTTCTTATGTGAAGCTTCATTTCAATCTGTCAATTCATTCTTTGCTTACAAACCATTTAGTGTCGACGTGTCACTGTATTTTCTACAATGGTTAAAAGTATCGGCCAGTGATTGAAGCTTTATTTTTGGAAGGTTTAAAGTGTATGAGGACTTTTCGCCATGAATTAGTACAGTAAAAAGGTGTGTTGCTAAAGTAAGACGTAATCGTACAAGCCTTGAAGACGATCCACGTCAAGGACGTCCAAAAACTGCGACAACACCAAAAATCGTAGATAAAATATTGGAAAGTCGTCGAGTGACTGAAAGAGATTTAGTAGAAGCCCTCGGCATCTCATTGGGCAGTGTAAGCAATATTTTGACTGAAGTATTGGGAAAGCTGTGTGCACGATGGGTAGAACAAAAACACATTCGAATGCAACTTTCTCAGCAACATTTATAGCGTTTTCGAATGGTTAAAGTGGATTTTGTGCGTCGATTCATTATGGATGAGACTGGGGTTGATTACCATGATCCTAAATCAAAACATGAGAATAAGAAGTGGTTCTTCGGCAGACCAGAAGGTTTTAGCATCAATTTTTTTGGGATGCGAAAGGAATTTTGTGTGTGGATTATTTGCAAACTGATAGAACAATAAATTATAACTATTATTTTAAACTCTTAGAATAGCTAAAGGAACAAATTCGAGAAAGAGACACAGTTTGCAAAAGAAACAACATTTTTCTTCAGGACAATGCAGGGGTGTCACAAGATATGGTAATTTTGGCAATGGCTTGAATTAAAATACGAATTGTTGGATCGTGTGCAATATTCACCAGATTAGGCGCCTAGCGACTTCCATCTGTTTCCAGATCTAAAAAATGCATGCGTGGAAAGCATATTTCATCAAATGATGAGGTCACAACAGCTGTGGAAGCGTATTTTGCAGACCTTCCAGTTTCTCACTTCAGGGATGGAATTCATAAATTGGAATCTCGTTGAAACAAGTGTACTGATGTTAAGGGAGATTATACCTACTGAATAATGAAGTGTATTTCAAGCTATAAAATTGTGTTTTTCTTATCGAACCGAAAAAATTGTTGAACAACCTTGTAGTTAACATAAGTTAATTGACGAATTGTTTAAAGTGCAATTCACTAAACTACTGCTGTCTGTTTCTCAAAATTCAAATTGGCCTATATAGAAACTCAAAAATTTGAGTTAAACTTCTGAAAATCACCACTTGGGCATTTTTTGTGTCACGTGAATGTGCCTTAATTATAAATGGTGGAGAAAAACATTAGGTCGACGGTTCTAAGTTTAAACCATCTCAATGTCAGACAGCATGCTTATCAAAGTGGAAAATCTTGCCTATCGGCTCTGCACCAGTGCGTCAGCATAATCGAAAAAGGGCTGGAAACAAGAGAGTACACTCTTGGTGTGTGTGTGGACATTGAAGGAGCTTTTGACGATGCTACCTTTGACTCTATGTACTCTTCTATAAGAAGTTATGGAGTAGAATAAATCATTGTCAGGTGGATTCACTCTATGCTATCTAAAAGACTGCTTACCTTGGATAGAGAAAGCGATGAAGGAGTTAAGGTTGAGGTTAAGAAGGGTTGCCCCCAAGGCGGTGTACTCTCCCTAAGGTAGCTCTAAATAAGATTGAGCATTGGTGCGAATTGCATGGTCTTTCGGTGAATCCTAAAAAAAAATACATTAGTGCTTTCACTAGGAAACGCAATATGGAAAGCCTGTTACTACCCACATTGAAAGGAGTAGCACTGCAACTGTCTTCTGAGGTTAAATACTTAGGAGTAATCTTAGATTGTATGATGACCTGGAAGAAACACGTCGAGCAGAAGGTCTCTTGAACACTAAAAGTCTTCTGGCAGTGTAAGAGAACTTTTGGCAAGATATGGGATCTAAGACCGGCGATAGTACCCGGGTTGTACATCATGCTGATTAGACCCATTATTACATACGCCTCTGTAGTATGGTGGAAGGCGACAATGGTTAATTCCAGAGTAAAACCCCTAAACTACACTAAAACCCCTTGACTACAGTGCGCTTGGATACAACACATGGCGATGCCCTTAATGCCATCCTGAACTTGCAACCTCTAGACCTTCAAATTCGAAAGGAAGCGATGAAGGCGGCGTACAGGCTCAAGTTAAACGGAGTCTGGGAAAATGAAGAATGCACTGGCCACTGTCAGGTATACCACCAGTTGTCGGAGCGGTCAACACTGTTCTCGATGCCAGTGGAAAATTGGGTGTCTTTCGTTAGCTTCGGTAGGAAGTATGATGTTTTGAACCCAAATAGAGATCAATGGTTAAGTTCAGAGAACCTATTAACGGGACATCAGCACACTTTCTACACCGACGATCCAAAACCAGTGAATGTAGCGGATCTCGATGGTACTTAGACGAAGACACTAAGTACTCCTATGCCACAGCATAGATGACCGCGGTATTCTTCACGGAAGTGTATGCCATCTTGAACGTGGCTTACTGGCTAATTAAGAAAAAGTGGCGGGGTAGCAGTATTGGAATTTTTAGTGACAGTCCAACTGCACTGAAAGCCCTTGTCAACGCACCCTGCTCTTCGAAGTTAGTCCTTGAATGTAAGACAAAATCTGAACAGTGTTGCAAAACGCAACAAAGTTAATCTTATTTGGGTGCTTGGACATTGTGGTATTACCCTGACCCCTTTCTAGGTTTCAATTCTGCAGCGATTCAACTATGGATTGACGACTTCATGAGGTCTACCCACAGAGGTCGTTGGTCTGAGTTGAACTCGTGCAGAGTAGCCAAGTGCTTTGTGAAAGAACCAAACAGGAAAACAGCGACCTTTCTCGTAAAACTCAGCAGAAAGGACCTGAGAGTACTGGTGGGTGTAATCACAGGGCACAACGTCTGCGGTCACATATGGCTGCCATGGGCGTCGTCGACAGCCCGATATGCCTATCCTGTCTTGAGGATGACGACACTGCAGAGCCTTTTCTCTGTAGCTGTCCGGCGTTTTCCAGAATCAGACTTAGGATATTGGATTGCGATATACTGAGTATGGATAATGGTTAATGGTTAATGGTAGTAAAGGGTTAATGTATGGGCCTTTAGCACTGCGACCATATTGATCTATTGTGCACCCTATGCTGTCTATTGACTGTTAAGTATGCTTATGAATTGTACCAGCTCCTTCTGAGGGAGTGATTGAAGGCCCTCATCTGTAAGCATGAACTTGTTTAAAAACCTTTTCCTTCTATGCGTCAACCCCGGACATTCGATGACGAGATGTTCTATGAACTCCTCATCTTCGCAGCAAAATCTGCAGGTGCTGGTGTTAGTTATGCCTAATTTATGTAAGTGTTTGTTGCAGGTGAAGGGACTCGTGAGGGCGCCTGTGAGAGTGCGAATGCTCTTTTTGTTTAACGTGAGGGCCATGTTAGCTCTTTTAGCATTGAAACTTAGGAATTTTTTGGAGTGTCTAAGACCATCTACGTTGTTTCAATGCTGAGTTAATAGAGTTTTGGCCCAGTATTTTACTTTTTGTTTTAGGCTGTTTTTGTTAAATCCAA
>JAYXIM010056678.1:0-31462 GCA_037575425.1 Anastrepha fraterculus | reverse complement strand
CAAAAATTTCAAATATACATTTATTAAAATAACTGTTTTGATTCAATCATCAATGAGCCCATGTGTATATTTAATATGATAGGAAATGGCATCGCGAGGATTTTTTTGAAATCCGGATCTTTAAGTAATGCAGTATAAGAAGTGACTTGGCGTATTAATTTTTCTTTTTTCTTCTTCAGCTTTTGCTTAACATTCATTTTTTTCTCCTCTTTTGTTGTGTGATTATTTCTGGTAGATTCGTCGATGTCTTTGGTACCCGTTTTTATATCCGATTTTTGCTTGCTCAACTTGAAGAGCTCGTCCAAAGAAGGCAACGCATCCTTTAGAGGTTTCAAATCACCAATAACTTCTGTCTTTTCCCTATTTCTGCGTGCCGCTTCCTCTTTACGTTTCTTTTTTATCAATGCAAATTTATTCATAAGTTGTTTATGCTTCCGTCGCACTTTTTCTCGTTTTGTAATTTTTTTTCTCTTGTTTGTTGGTGATTTTGGCAATAATAATTTATCCTTCGTTATACTCGAATCGTCTGACTTTGCTGCTGCACGCACATGTGATTTAATATTGGCGGCCGCTTTCGCAACCGATGCCTTGGCTTTCATACGGATATTTTTGCTGACTTTGACCATTTTTACTAAAATAACTGTTACGATTGACTTTCTTACAGTATTTTGTATTATAATTACAGAATATTTTGTTTAACTTTTAATACTAAGAATGTGAGTGGCATAAATATATCGACGCATTTCTTTAATTCGATGCTGTGAAATGTAAATCGATATTTTTCGATACATCGGAAATCATACATCGATGCATCTATTCGCATAGGATTTTTCAAATGTTGTATAGCTTGTTTTCTTGGAATATCCAGCACAGTGTCCTAATCATAATAATAATAATAATTTTTACGGGTGTGAGCAACACTGACATAAAATTTCTGTTTGAATAGTAATAATAAATATCTATAATTACTCGGGGGTGTATTCTTCACTACATTCACTATTTAGAATATAGCATGGCTGAATATGAAACATTAATAAAAGAGGAAGGAAATGTAAATAGTAAAAACACATGCGTTTGTAACGTGGTGGGTCCAGATGGAAAGCGGTATCAGATGAGTAGATTTAAGGACGCCCGTCAATAGCTGATTAGTATCGTGAGGGCATCAGTTGAGTATATCAAGGACGATGCTGGATAGGTAGGAGTTTAACTTCCTGTAATACCTGGAACTTAAACTTACGGAATATTTAGTTTATACCTTCAATTTCCTTGAATTTTCTGTAAAAATCCATTATCTAAATATTATTTCTTTTTATATACATATTCTTAATTTTTCTTCAGTATTTTTTATTATTGGAATACATGTTATAATATGGCCTGGCAGCTAGTACTCGTTCTTGTATTATTAGTATTATATATTAATTCCAATAAATAAATAAATAAATACATTTTTATAATATATTATGTATGTGATTATTTTATAATGAGAACTTGCAAAAAATTAGTTTTACTTTTAACCTTTTAGTCTTAGTCAGGGGGCTTAGGATCTTGTTGATGTTCATTACTATTAAGAATTAGTTAACATAAAAAACATATTTTTGAGCTTGTAAATACTTAACTGTATTCAACTTTTTGCTACAATGTTGCACTTTTTAATTTTATATGTATGCACATATTTAAGTACATGAGTGGTTGTACAATTTCCTGTAATTAGTCACGCAGTCACGACCTCACCTAACTCACTCAAGAGTTTTATAATTAAATTCTTTGCTGACGGGCAAGCAGATAAACAGACAACGAGGAAGTTTAGATAAAATACGTAATCTGTAATCAATTAAAAAAACATTTAATTAAATTTATATATTTCTTTCATTTAAGTACCAAGTTTTGTTTATTTATGTATTTTATACTATTTGTTCTTATTTTCATTGCTTATATCTGTAGAATTTGATATAGTCTTACCAAGGCGAATTTATTACAGGTGACAGCAATACATATAAGTAAACCCTACATGTATTTGTTATTACGTTTGGTGCAAGCATCATGTCAAAATCAGCAAGCAAATGTAAACATACCAATACATACAAACAAAGCATATCATTTTGACGTAAGTCATACCTACGGTGAAAATTCAGCTGGGTGAATGTTGTCACCTTATTAAATCCACCTGAGTCTTACTGAGGAACCGAGCTCTCAATAATGTGGAAACTAAAAATTCCCATTTAATGTTTCTTCCGGTGTGGCATTAGTGACAAATGTTTTAAAAAATGCATGAATGATAGAATATTCGGTATTTAATTCGCCTTGTAAAAAATGCACATAACAGAGCTTTCGGGAGAAAAAGGGTTTCGCATCTAGTCATCTAACAAGAATGATAGAGAAACAGATTACGCCTTCCGCCATATCGTAAAAGCGGATAAATAAACAAGGAAAAGCAGGGGTTAATTACTTGTTTGTGAAGAGGAAGAATAGTCGAAAGCAATGGCAACAACCAAGCACAAGAAATTATTCACACACACGCATACTTTCGTCCCACGGCGCCTTCCGCATAAAAACGCAAACAAACTGCATTTGAAGACTTTATATTAATGTATGCTTTCACAATGTAACCCACGACACTTCGTTTTCATTAGTTTGATTAGTTTAAATCTCACAAAACTACCAAGCCATTCACTTTTTCCTACTTTTGTTTGTTTTGTTCGTTTGTTTTGTATTGCGAACTGAGCTGACGTCAGACTTGTCAAAATCGTGAAAAATAAAGTAACTAGTTTTTAATGACGCAACCTTAGGACTCAATTCGCCTTGATCATCCAAGAATGATAGACTAAGAGATTCCGCTTTCCAAATTCGCTGCGACATCATACAAACAAAAGGAAGGAAAATTGTTTTGCTCATTCATTGACTTTGAAATAAGTTTCCATTTTTCCCCAACATTGCTCTTGAGTGAAGCGATACGTTCGGCGGAGAAGTGATATAGGGGTTGGCGACAGTCCAGCATGCTTCAATGCGCTTTGTATGTGTTAGTGCAGTCGGGTGGCGTCGTGACATACGTATTTGTTGTCGGCTACACGTACGATGCTTGATGAAAATAAAAAATGTTTGATATTTTCGTTTGACGCTTAATTTTTTGATCGTATCGGAGTCTGATGGAAAAAACAGCAGTGTTGTATTTAGCATTGAGGTTAGTATTTAGTGTGCGGTTGCCCAATAGTATATTACTCGTAAACACCTACATATACTAAAAATAAGCACAATCCGTATGAAATATGTACATAAATAAGCAAAATATTTAAAAATTTATATGTAAATGAAATTATTTAAAACTGATATAGGTACATAAGTAATTTAATAATAATAAAGTTATGACTTATTGCGATTTTTAATATAACACAGAAAGTGGGTAACAAAAAAATTCTCAAACAACGAACAGAATAAGTTAAAGCAGATTACCTTTAATTTTTGTAAAATATCCCAAACTCAAATTTAATTCCCTTACTTAGGCTTTTCATCCACACTTTTTTTTATCTCTTGTCTTCTTTTTTTTAACAAAACTGCAATAGTTGCAAGTAATAAAAATTCATCATCCGATGACGACATATTTACTTCTAAATACAACTGGGGATTGATCGCTTTTTGTTTTGAACGTCACCGGGCAAACGACAAGCACCCGACACGCACACATATAAAGTGCTGGACAAGCAATGCCGGACTGTGATTAGGGGCTAATAGAGCTGTCATTGTGAAGAAAACATTTGATTAAAAAAGTGTCTATATGGACCACCCTATACACATATGACGGGTGGGAAACAGCTGATAGACGCCACAACAGATATACAGTATAGTGGTTTTTTACCGCGGTTTATTAATTAATATTTTGGAAAATAATTGTTTGTCAATTATCTCATCATGGATTATGACTTTAAGATGAAAACGCAAATGGAACGAACAAAAGTAGAAGATCTCTTCAATTACGAAGGTTGCAAAGTAGGACGTGGCACGTACGGCCATGTTTACAAAGCGAAATGGAAGGAGCGCAGCGATGGAAAAGAATATGCGCTAAAGCAAATTGATGGAACTGGATTGTCCATGTCAGCGTGTCGTGAGATTGCACTGCTGCGGGAATTAAAACATCAAAATGTTATTACTCTCATTCGGGTGTTTCTATCTCACAACGACCGGAAAGTATTTCTTTTAATCGATTATGCTGAACATGATTTGTGGCACATCATCAAATTCCATCGAGCTGCCAAGGCTGCCAAGAAGCAAGTAATTGTTCCTAGAGGTATGGTGAAGAGTCTACTATATCAAATTCTGGA
This sequence comes from Anastrepha fraterculus, assembly GCA_037575425.1. NCBI lineage: Eukaryota > Metazoa > Arthropoda > Insecta > Diptera > Tephritidae > Anastrepha > Anastrepha fraterculus. Next base: position 27,149 of record JAYXIM010056678.1, on the reverse strand, counting down.
TGGCATACATTACCTGCACAGCAACTGGGTTCTGCATCGTGATTTAAAGCCAGCCAACATTTTAGTCATGGGTGATGGCAATGAACGGGGACGCGTCAAAATCGCTGACATGGGATTCGCACGTTTATTCAACGCACCTCTAAAACCGTTAGCAGATTTAGATCCTGTAGTTGTCACATTCTGGTATCGCGCACCGGAGCTACTTCTGGGCGCACGTCATTACACGAAAGCAATTGATATTTGGGCAATAGGTTGCATTTTTGCTGAGTTGCTAACGTCTGAACCAATCTTCCATTGCAGACAAGAAGATATAAAAACCAGTAATCCCTATCACCATGATCAATTGGATCGAATATTCAATGTAATGGGTTTTCCTCAGGATAAAGACTGGGAGGATATAAAAAAAATGCCGGAACATCATACTCTAACGAAGGACTTCAAGCGTTCCACTTATTCAACATGCTCATTAGCTAAATATATGGAACGACATAAAATTAAGCCAGATAGTAAAGCATTTCATCTTTTGCAAAAACTCTTACTAATGGATCCGAACAAGCGTATAACTTCTGAGCAAGCTATGCAAGACCCCTACTTTCAAGAGGATCCACTACCGACTCAAGACGTATTTGCCGGAATGCCTATTCCCTACCCAAAGAGAGAATTCTTAACAGATGATGATCAAGAAGATAAGACCGACAATAAACGACAACAACAACAACAACAACAGCAGCAGCAACAACAACAACAAGAGCCAAGTGCTAAACGAGTGCGCTTATCTGGACCCCCTGGAGCGGGACCACAGCAACAGCAAGTGCAGCAAACTCAAGACTTTCATCATCAACAACAACAGCAACAGCAAATGATGTTTAATCAGCAACAAAACTTTCAACAACGGTTCTAAAAAGTGAATAAGACTCTTGGTGTTGAGCTGGGTAGTGTTTATTTTTTAAATTTGCAAATACATAGACATACATATGTAATTGGAGAAAAAATCATTCATTTGCCGGGTTACGTAGAACCGAGTTAATTATATCCACCACAATAAAGAGTACTTACTAAATTGAAACTTTGATGTATTACTTAAATTTCGGAAATCATTAGGAGTAATGACAACTGCAGCTGCTACCGCATTAAAAGTTTGTATACAAAAATTTTTGGAGTGGATAATCGAGTTGTTTTTATTGTTATAGCTTTATCTGAGTTAACTTAAATGACTATTATGCATAAATCCCAAACTGTAATTATATGACAGAAAAATCATATACACTTCAATAAAAAATTACGGCCCTGACGAAAAAAATGATCTTAAGCTTAAGATTGAAATGATTATCCATTCTTTAATAGATACATAATTATGGTGAATTAGATATATCCATATTATCTGATTTCTCTACGCTAACAGATTTTCGCGGCTTGGAATCGACACTAGATCGTGTACTTTTAACTTCAATATCTTCTGTAATGGGTTTTAACTTGCGATCTGGTGTACGCGAACGCCGTTTAGACGAAGATGATGACTTTAAAGGTGGAACAATGTCCTTGCTGCGGCTTGAACGTGATCGTGTTGATAGAGATGGTGAACGGCGTTTGCTGCGTGAACGTGAAGAACGGGAACGTTTTTCATCACGGGCTCGGTGTGAACGTTTACGTTCTCGTGATCGTGAGCGTTTGGTACGCGAACGAGAACGACGCGATCTTGATGTGCTACGACGATGCCGCGAACGAGAACGTTTAGCACGACGTTCACGAGAACGTGAGCGACGTTTAGAACGAGAACGGGATCGACTTTTACGACGTGAGCGAGAACGCTTTCTTGAACGGGAACGCTTGCGTGAGCGTGAACCTCGAGAATGTGAGCGAGAATGTCGCTTAGACTTGCTTCGCGATCGTTTACGAGTACGAGACCGAGAACGACGCCTTGAACGTGACCGATGGGAACGAGAACGGCTAGTACGACGATCACGAGACCTTGAACGTGAGCGCGAACGTCGACGTTTATCCTTAGCTAGCATTCCAATGACTGGATCAATTGCAGCAGATATCATATTTTGGGCTTCTTTTACTATAGTCATTGCTTCTTCAATTTCCGCCTGCGCTGCTTCATTCGATTTTGCTTCCGGTTTGGTAATAGAATCAGTTGAATGGTAAACGTTCAGATATCCACCTTTGAATTCTTGCCCTTGCATTTTAAGAGCATGAATAATACTTGGCTGATCGCAGAATTCGATCATGCAATACGTTTTACTATCCTTCTCCGCCCAACGTGCATATTTCACCTCACCAGCGCGTTGAAAACATTCCATCAAATCATCTAGACGCCACTCATTTTTGACATCGCATACAATGATAGTCCTACGTATTTCCTCAATTTTTCGAGAATCATAGAAAGACGGCAAAGCTGGATACTCCGGTAAATTGTTGTCTAGTAGTTTGGGGTCGTAGGTCTTTATTACCTAAAATTAAAAATATTGCAGTGAATTTAATAAATGAGTAATTTTATGCAAACCTGTTGCGGCGACTGGCCCTCAATGCGGTTTATAACTTCCGGAGGCAGTTTTGAATCGGGCCTCTGCAGCCCAGGTACAATTGTGCCATTTTTGGACATCTCCAATGCTCGATATTCTTCCGGTATTGCCAATACAGGTATGACGATAAGTGCTCGATCAATAAAAACAGTGTTAGTAAGATGTTGGGCCACCGGTACATAGATACTTTCGGCATACTTGACATAACATATACGTGACTGCACCGGACATGATACATCGCGCACAGTTGGGTATAATCGGATTTCTTCAATTTTTCCAATATTACCAAATAAGGTCTGCATTTGATCTTTAGTGGCCTGGGGTGCGATATTCGTCACTTGTATGACGCGAGCTTGATTTCCACCAGCCATGTTTTAGCAAGATTTGTAAAATATGTCCGAAATCAAGAACTTCTGCACATGGGCGCTGTTCTCCAGCCTAATCGCATGGGTGAAGATCTTTTTAAGTATCCAATTATATGGCCTTTGATTCTTTTTTTTTCATAAGATATAATGCAGTTAAAACACTAAAATGGATATTTTTTAAATTTGCCGAAAATCACCATCACGAAAATGTAGCGCATTAAATTTCTTTTGCGACAGAAAATAGATCCACTGAACAGTAATACCAATAAAGGTTGCATTTCAGAAGCAGAGTTGCATCGAAAATAAAATAATTACAATACTACGTAAGCCCGCAAAGGTTAAAATGTAAATTATGGCATTTGTAGTTGATTTTCTTGTTGAAAACATTGACAATTTCAGGCAAAGTATAAAGTTGGAAGTATTAGTGGAGCTTTTCTTAAATTGAATTTATAAAAGCTAAAAAAATCATGGAAAAATCCGGGTTTAACCAAATTGTCTTGATATATGAATGTGTGTCTCTATTTTGAAGTTGTGGTCGCACCCTCCGTCTACGGCTACGATAAATACTATTCAAACCCTCTTCCACATTAAGCAATAATTTTATAATATATTTCACAACCAACAAATATCTTTTTAAACACAATGAAATATAATATTTTCTTTCACGGCAAAAACACCTGTTATTTGATTATAGGCGTTGTTGTTGTTGTTGTAGCAGTATCTTCGCCTTGACAGTGTAGTGTAATCACCGGTCGTCTTCGTCAAGCTCATCTAACGGTAGGCTCAGAAAACTAGCTGTTTCGACGGGTTGGGTTCAGAGGGAGAGAGGTGTTAGATGAATGGGTTTGATGGGGCATGTGAAAAGGTGGTTAGGGTCCTGCGGGGTACCTTCACATGCCGGACATATGTTTAGTATGTCGGGGTCGATTCTGGATAAGTAGGAGTTTAACCTGCTACAGTATCCAGAACGTTATTGTGCCAAGGTTGCGCGGGACTGTCGGGGAAGCTGGAGCTCTTCGTCTGCAATAGGTGGTGGTTGGACCCCGATAACGGTATTCGGGGGTCTGGAGCTTAAGAAGGTGGTAAGGGTCTCTCGATGAATGTCGTTTATGGCCTGTCTATACACTGTCTGATCCTGGAGTGGTCTGTCTGTTTTGTCCTGGATCTAGTCCACGTAGTTGAGGAAGTGCCTCCTGATGTGCCTAGGAGGTGGCTCAGGCTCAATCAGGTGTCTGCATGGGTGAGGCCTACGGTGACACCCTAGCAGAAACTGCTTGCTGAGCAGTTTGTTATGCTCCTTCACTGGAAGCATGTGAGCCTCGTCATGCAGGTGTTGTATTGGGGACATCAGGGTAGAGCAAGCTCTGGTCCACCGTAAGGTCCCTGTCGAACCCGACGAAGTACGACCGTTGAAGATGATATCCACCTTGTCGTTGTGCTTCGTCGGGTTCGACAGGGACCTTACGGTGGACCAGAGCTTGCTCTACCCATTTGGTCCGCTTATGTCGGGTTACCAGTTGCCGGATCTCCGAATTGAGATCCTTTATTTGAGGATCCCTGGGATCGGCCTGGCGTAGGCGATCATGCTCATTCGCCAGAACAGCTGCTTCGGCTGGGAAATTGGGACGTATGTCCCGGATCCGTCCAGCGGGTATGAAGCGAGCCGCGGCGGCTGTGATCACCTTGCGGAATGCGCGTGATTATAGGCGTCTCATATTGCAGTTACTAATAGTATTTAAGTAATTCGTTATAAAACTTTCTGCACTGCCATCCCCAAATTTAAATATACAACTTGTTTGAACATAAGTTATAAGATAACCAAAGCTAGTAGATATTAAACATAAAATCAATGTGCGTTGATGTGTATTTTCTAATATTGTTGATGAAACATATGTATAACAAATACATGTCTTTCAGCTCCTCTTCTTCTGCAATTTGTTCATTTTGACGCAGCGCTGACGTCACTACGATTTTGTAATGCCCAATCTCTATCATTCTTGAAAAGCACTCAGTATTCACAGAATTTTTGTGTCATTTATAATATGATTTTGTACTGTGTGGTTCAAAGCATGACAAAAACACTTCAACTATTGAAAATAAGTTTGCATATTTTGAGGTTTCCATATCATTCAGGCTCACAATCTTATTTCGTCTGTTTTGAATTAAGAAAAAAAAAAAAATATTTTTATAGACAATGAATCTTGTCTTACACTCATAAAAATGCCCTAAAATGGTTGTAAATTACTGAAAATACCACTGACGTCTCTCAATCTTGATAAATAACTAAGTCAATGAATTACATATACTTATCTGTAAAGTTTCTTTGTGCTAAAGGGAAATAAAACAATTAATTTCAACACCGGACATAATTGAGCTGTCAAGTCTCCTATTACGTAACAGCAAAGTTACGCACGATTTTGCTTCAGATGGATACATTTTGTACCCCATCACTCTTAACATGATCGCAATCATGATATTTTTTGAGCCTGTAGGGGTCGACTTAGAGTGCTTCTAGTGGTGGTGATGAATTGGTGTGCGGATAAAAAGTTGTTCGATTTTATTGGTAGCAGCCGTGTAATATAAACAAAAAATACGGAGCTCAAGTTAATAAGTGAACATTTGGGCTAATTTGACACACGAAAAGTGAAATGTATTGTTTGTGAGAAGAAATTTTGCGAAGTGAAAATGTTTATTGTGTATTTGGCGAAGCAGAAAAGAAAGAAGCAGGCGCAGAAGAGGCAGAAAATTCAACAACATTTTCAGCACTTGGACTAGCCACAACAACAAGCCATTTGCTGCTGCCAACAACAATTGAACACAAACTACGTACGCAATACACAACATGTAAGAAAAGAAATTTCTAAATTTATAGCTAGTTGGCAAAATTTTAGTAATTGGCACTTGTACTGTAATTTAATTTTGTTTGTAGAAAAATCAATACCTTGAAAACAGTTTAACAAAGGAGTGGGTAAAAAAGCGAAAATACTGTGGATCACTCTATCTAATTATCTTTTGTAAGACAAAAATCCCTTTGTCCTTCATAACACTGTTTCGCGTCCTTGAAAAACGCCTTCACTTTGCCAGGGCCACAGTGCTCAGCCAAAACCACTGATGCTCCCGCAGGTGCCAGTGATTTTGGAGGCAGTATACGTAAAGTGAAATTATGACGACGGAGAACAATATTCAACGAATGACGAAACTCATGCTCGCCGACCAACAGCTACAGCACAATTCGCAAACGGGCACACCCGCACAGACAAACTATAATCAGCTGGCTGGCACAGTGGTGATGAGAAAGCATAGTAATATTAATGGCGCAAGTGGCAGTAAAAACTCCAATAGCAATCGCAATGAAGTTGGAAACAGTGAGTCAACGGTCGACTGCTTGGCTACATCTCATACTTCACCTGGTGAGATGAGCTCTAACGAATTATGCCAGTTGAATCGCGAATCAGACCCACAGTACTCGAGTATTGCAGATTTTTTTGTGATATGTGGTTTGGATTTAGATACGTGTATAGAGCCTGATCGTTTTGCAGGTATGTGTAAAAATATGTTAAGTACTAAACATCATGCGCTAATTGATTTTGTATAAAATTTTAAATTTTTGCTTACTTGCTATTAAAGGTGATAATTTGCATTGTTCGCCTCTCGATCGCGCCTATAAGAGTAAACCGTTGGCTCACTATCCCGAAAACGTACCATGGAATCCATTTGATGCCCATGGCATTTGTATGGTATGTTATGTTAAATATATGTGTATACATATGTACAATCAAAATGAATGCCATCATTAAACATTAATTTAAAATGTTGGATAGAGAATAAGGGTAAAGTTGGAGGATCAATTTATCCAGCCGCCTTTCTATAGTAAAATTTATATAAGAAAATTTATTTAGTATACAAATATACATAAAGTCATATATGTATGTATGGTATATATACAAATAAAATATGTACATACATATTTTTACATATTACAAACGAAGCTGCTTGGTTAGCCAGCACTCAATTGATTTCAATTAAAATTTAATTTGCGTCACTTCAGCGGCGATAGCGACGATAGGCAGACTATGATAAATAAAATATGAAAAAATCACAAGTTTGGTAAGTTCACATTGCAATTTATTCTCGCATTAAAAACAAAAAAATGTAATAAATTTCAATGGTGGTAGTTGAAGAGTTACATTTTATATTAGCTCTCAATTAGAACTATGATACCGATTTTATATTTCGCTTAGTACTATAAAGTGTTGTGGTTTCGAATAAAATGTATTTTGCCCATTGGAAAAATACTATAGTAATCGAAGTCTTGTTTGATCTATGTAAGTAATCCTTCTTTTTTGTTGACCTTCACCTTTAAAAAAGGAATCGAATTACTACTTGCCTCGTAGAAATCTGTATATTAAAAATTAATTGTTTACGGATAAAAACGCTTGTCGGCTAGGTAAACTCTGGTGTGTATTAGCTTCATGGTTCTTATGCAAACACAAGACTTCCAATAGAAATAACTCCCAAAGGCAATCGTTTTTATACATATATACCATATATAACTATTTATATATATATGTATAATTGGCGCGTGCATCCTTTATTAGGTGTTTGGCTAAGTTTTTCCTCCAACTTGATTTTGTCGAACGAATGAAGGTTTTTTTTCATTAGAAAACAATTGCCCATTATTTGATGATTTATGCCCACAATGGAATTTGTTTTAGTAATATTTTAGAAACTATTATTCTCTTTATCTATCTCTACCTATAACGGCTAATTAATTATGATGACTAACGTATGTATATATTTTATTTGTTTTCCAAGCTTTCACTACCGCAGGGGCTTCGTTTTCGCACTCAAAAGCACGACATTGAACCAAAGTTTCATTCGTTCGCTACTACCAGAGAAGATGGAAAGCGTTGCTATGGATTTAGCTTAGTGTTCTATGAGGAAATTCGTAATCGGAATATTTGTAGTGCAATGCACACGTTGCAGGTATTTTTTTTATACAATTTCTTTTTGGTGACAAAATTTGACTTCTATGTTTATTTCACAGTCCATGTTTATAACGGAACTCTCGAGCGGACAACAAACCCATTCACTTGATCGTGTGAGACAAAGTCCTGTGAGTCGTTCGCTTCCGCGTCATTTTAAAGTGGCCGGACAGGCACCGCAATCAGCACAAAGTTACTATGATATTACGAAGGATAAGCTGTTTGTTGCCAAAAGTATTTCACTTATATGCCAAGTTCCATATGCATTCGCTGCCCAAGTATTTCTCAGCAACCTCTACAAGTTAGAAACTTCAATCATGCATATTTACTAAAGAAGATTTATCGAAAAAAATGTATTGCATTTATATTCTAGATGTCTTCCACGTCAACCTGGTCCAGGTATCAGTCTCGAATCCTATGTCTACAATATTCTGTACGAAGTAATGTTGCCACAGCCTGGCAAATCAATACGAATTTACTTGCCGCCTCCTGAGCCGCACTTGCCGCCTTTGGCTGTGGTGTTGCAGCGCCCAGAGCCAAGCACTGAACTGCCATTACTAGACTTTCCATTACGATTGCTCTTCACGTACCTTGGTGTTGAATGTGTTATACAATTATTGACCTGTGTGTTGTTAGAAAATCAAGTCTTGTTGCGTTCAAATGGTAGGCATTGCTTTGTGAAACTTCTTAATTATTTTATTTTCAATTTATTTCAACTTATTCAGACTACCAAAAGCTAATGATTGTTGGTGAGTGCATCACTTCAGTTTTATTTCCATTTGTATGGCCACACGTATATGCCCCAATATTGCCTGCTTCCCTACATCACTTTTTGGATGCTCCTGTGCCATTTGTCATGGGCCTTCATGCCGACTGCGAATCCGCTAATAAAATTGGAACCGAGGCTACACTTTGTTTTGTAGACATAGATAAGAAAATTATTCAACTACCTGAAGAGTTGCCAATATTTCCGCATAAAGTCGATTTCATGGCAGAAATTATATCAATTTTGGACAAATTCGAAATAGAACGGGATCGTTCCTATGAACCAATACTCAAAAATGGTTATGCGACACGCGATCGCGATGTCATGATTAGTAGTTGTACGCTGCCGTCTGGACTACAAGCGGCACGGCGTAGTAAGGAGCGCTTTAGTCAACTGCAAGAGACCGTTTACACGCTGGCCGGTAGCGGTCATGGCAGTCCAACTGGTGCAGATAATGGCAACGGTCATCATCTCGAATATCAACCACTCATTGCACATCCTATGAAAATCGATCATGTACCACGTATTGCTGATTTTTTGCGACGAAAAGGAGTGCGAACACAATCACCTAGTGCCGTGTCACTTAATGACACGACAAGCTTTGACGCAGTCGACGCAACAATGTCTCCTACAAAAGCTGCAGCAACTGCACGTAAAGACACAAAAGCGACAGCTATATTATCTCTGGAAGACCAATACTATCAGGACTTGCGTATTAATAATTCATTGCGTGAAACTTTTCTCAACCGGTTTGTGCATATGTTTTACGCATACGAATTTTTCGTCATCTATCCGAATCAAGCTCGCGAAGAATGGCTATCAAATCGGGAGACATTGCAAAATTTTGATAAATCATCATTCTTATCCGATCAGCCTGAACATCATCGACCGTTTTTGTCGCGCTTTTTAGAATCTCAAATGTTTGCTACCTTAATCGACAACAAAATCTTGGCGATGTGGGAGAAGGAACCTGACGCTAATTTGCGCATATTCGATCAGCGCGTAAAGCTTTTAAGGTGATCATTGCTTTATTAAGTTATATAGATATTTTTATATTAAATTGTTATTGCTATCGGCTATGGTGTTGGACAATCATCTGGCAGATAAATCTAATAATGGGAGCGAGAGAGAGAAAGTGAATTATCCTGCTCCTCACCACGTATCGTTCAAACTGTTATGTACAATAATTCCAGTAGTTTTCAAAACATCGCGCCCGAAAGGATGTATTGAAAAATTACAATACACATATTGCATAGCGCGAGCCAACCGATATGCCACCATCCGCACTGCTTCAACGTTTTCATCTTTTGTTGACGTGCTAGGGGTATAGAGCAGAGTTCGTCATTGGCATCAACTCGGCCATCTTGGAAGAGGTGGTACCACTTATGAAATTTTTTTCACTCAAAGCAGTCTCATTGTAGGGCCTTGCAACATTTAAAGTGCTTTGGAGCACTTAATTTTACACAAAACTTGAGACAAATTCTTTGATTAAGTTTTTCGATAGCAAAAAATTATCGAGCACCCCAAAACACGTTTAACCTTTGTGTCTGTGAAAAACAAAACAAGTTGAAACTTAAACATATGTTCAGGATATGTGTATCAAAAACAACAAAATCGAATGTAAGTTGACCGTACGAAATTAGAAGTCACCTCACTTTTTGAACACACATCGTATTCTGTAAAATTTTTATTACACTCTTAGCATAGGTACATATATGTATGTAATTGAATTTTGTATATTTTTTCAGAATAACTCAAAACGAACAGAAAAAATTTATATTTATTTTACTTTAATTTATTTCAATAGAAAGCGGCATGGAGAAAATATGATTTGCGCCACCAGTTACGAACCGTGCGTTATGTCACAGGAGGCGCAACAAGCATACGAGAAACGTTTACATTGCATCGACATTGAAGTGACACCGCCCAGCGAGATACTCTCCAATAGAGCTGCTTACTTTCGAAGTTTTCCGCTACTCGAAAAGTCTGTGCTAAATCAGGAGTGTGCTTCTAGGTAGTGTTGTTATTGTTGTCGTGTTGTTGACATTTAAAAAGCATAACTAAAAATATTCAATTACCATGCACGCAATGTAGGGGTTGAGAGGTCTTCGCTTGTTGTTTGTTCAGCGTACATACATACACATACGTTGATTTTGTTCATTGTGTATAACTTAAGTTTTTAGATTTTCACGTAATGCAATGACGCTAAGCGAATGTTATTAGTAAAATAATGATCACGATTATTATGAAAATCAAAATGTACATAGCTGTATAAGAGTTGTAATGTATTTAGTTAATTTTTCAATCCACTCATATGATTTTTTTTACTAAACAAGCACATCAAGTAGTTGCGTCACAAAAATTGATATCTATTTATTTTGAACTGCGCATACCTAATGCAGATTGATATTATTTTATGTTTTAAGAACACTATTAAGAAAACTTCTTTAGAACATACATATAAATTGAAATAATATTTAAAAAGAACACATTTAGTATTTCAATTGCAAAAGTCGTTCCCTAATATTTCTGTGAACACATATATTTTTGTTTCGTTTGTTAAATTAACAGTTAATGAAAATAAAATTTTAATGCGTTTTAATATTGAGTAAAGTCATTTTTTGTTTTGTTGGCATGAAAAATATTAGATTAGTTTAAGAGATGAAAGATGTGGTTTTATTGTTAAATTGTACACTAAAATTCATTTAATTTGAAAAATAATTTCATGACTGTTTATTTATAGTTTCTTTAATCAACATGGAACTGTGGCCATTGTCGAATCGATTAGCTTATATTTAACGTTTTCCATTTTTAGTTTTCACAATAATGTAATAATAGAAAGTGTGCCAGCCATTTTCATTTTGGCCTTAGCTTTAGATGCTGAGTTGTTACAGTTTTTTTTTTTTTCAATATATAGCTACATGTTTAAATAACACTTATTTCTTTATTTTGTTTAATTATTTATATATATATATATATATATATATATGTAATTGGCGCGTACACCCTTTTTGGGTGTTTGGCCGAGCTCCTCCTCCTATTTGTGGTGTGCGTCTTGGTCTTGATGTTGTTCCACCAATGGAGGGACCTACAATTTCAAGCCGACTCCGAACGGCAGATATTTTTATGAGGCGCTTTTTTCATGGCAGAAATACACTCGGAGGTTTGCCATTGCCTGCCAGGGCGACAGCTATTAAAAAAATGTTTTTCTTAATTTTGGTGTTTCACCGAGATTTGAACCTACGTTCTCTCTGTGAATTCCGAATGATAGTCACGCACCAATCCATTCGGCTACGGCGACCGTATTATTTACTTACTTAAAAAAAATATTTCACTATGCGGGCTAAACATTTTCTCAAGAGGTAGAAGAAAAAAGTGACTAATACTGTCAAGGCGAATTCGTGAAAGGTGGTGGCACCAGGCCAACAACAACATTTAGTACATTAGAATGTAACTCCAAAAAAAGTGATTTATTTATATAGAAGAAACTGCGCACTTCCCATTATTTTATTTTATTATAAAAAGGCTTTCTAATTTAAATTCATTACAAAATTTCAATCTGCGTACTAAAAACGAATATCATTGCAATCTGGCACACTTTACATCATTACATTACGGTTTTCACAAAAATCAATTCCTGATAATAACGAAGTGAAATAAGTACTTACATACATGACATTTAATATTTCAATAAAAAAACTCGATCTTGCTATTGAAAAATAGTTAAATTTTAAAACGAAGAAAACAGCTATTAGAAAAAAAAATAGTGCCGAACACTTGTTAAAATAATTATAACGGTGAGAGTGAATGGATTGTTTGTCGCTATTTTATAGTACTAATATATATGCGTGCATATGTAAAGCAAGTGGCTTTTGATACCTCAGGTACAAGAAAAAAACACCACAATGTACACAAGTGAACAAAGTGTTTATTTTCATGTTGTCAAATTAGCGTACTTCAAATACTTTTTCCACTTTGTACTTGTTTATTACTTACTTTGTTTAATACACTTTGGATAGTAGTATTTATCTCTGACGTCAGTCATAATGTTGCCGTTAGCTTAAAAATAATGTAATTAATTAAAGTAAATAACTAATGAAAGTACAAAATGAATAAAAATATTGTAAATGTACACGTGTACATAGATTGGTTAGCTTGCGGCCTGAATAGTTTTGAAATGCCTTATAAAATGGTACAATTTTGCTACTTATGAAGCATTGACAGTCCGTTCTTTTGCAAATGGCTTCAAAAATATGTTTACACTTTCGGAAATCAATTGAATGAAATTTATGATAAAACTGTGTCTCTTTATAACAAAACACACTACACGTCGTTTTTTTATCCAAGTAGATTATTCCTTTATTTTATATATATGTGAATATAATGTTCTTTTTTAATCGATAGCACTGTACGACACAATCAACCTTTTTTTTTTCAAAATAACAGGGCCCCGGCAGTGGATTATGGTTGAGGGACATAAAAAATATACGTGCATCGGCGATTTGAAAGTATACGTCTGAATTTTTTAATAGGGGGTCAGAGTTCTTGCTCAATAAAGAGATATTTCTTGTCTCTCACAAAAATACTCAGAACAGAGAGATATAACGGTTAAAATGGTCCACAAAAATATTTGTCACAAGGTTCTACCATAAGTCTCTTAATACACCAAATCTTAAAATTTAACCTGAACACAAGGAATAAGTCAAAACGAAAAATATGTAAGGGTTAATTGTGTTAATGTTATTGAAAACATATTGCCTGTCTAATTGCAATACATATGTATATGTATATATATGTATATACTGCTGATCAAATTATATATGTATCTAAAATGTTAAGATCGTATAGTTTACTAAGCCGATTTATTGAAACAGTTTAGAATTTCAAAATTTAGACAAACTTTCAAATACACGTAAATTTTTTTTTGTCCTCTACCAGAATTAATTATCGGATCTTGTTACTTTTTTGTGTTGTACAGTATAGTGAATAGTTTTTTTTTTTGATTAATCGAAATTAATACATATACTTGAATTTATAACCCATTCTTTTTAAAATTATACCTTTAGAGATTCTAAAATTCTACAATCCTCCATTAAAACATTAACTCATAAGAAATCCTTATTGATATTCCCAACTAACTTACAAAACGCTGCCACAAATTCGCGCATTTTTTCTTTTCTTTCTCGTTTGGTTTTGTCCCGCGCGTATACCTTACGTTTACAGGGGCAACAGTTTGCGGCGGGTAAAGAATGGCAACAAATGGCGTGCTAAGGAAATTTCAATAGAGCAGAAATCAACGAATGCACTAAATCGCCTATCAGCAAATCTGTCAACCGCCGAAGTAAGTCCGGCATTGCTGGCACAGGCCAATTGGACTTTTGTGGAACGGCTGCTAAAAGTAAGTATTCCATAATTAACGTATTATATACTCATAAAAAAAAACTAAAAATAAAATTATAATATACTCAAGAGAATCATAAAATTGATTGTTTATAGGATATTAAATCGAAAACCAAGCGTATGCTTTTGGAGAAGATGGGAACCGAAGCGGTAGCTCTGGGTCTTAAGGGTGACGGTGTTGAGGAGAATACATTAATTGCCTCTTTATGTGATTTACTGGAAAAAATTTGGTCTCATGGCCTACAATCAAAGCAAGGTAAATCGGCACTGTGGTGTCATTTGCAGACATACTTGGAACTGCAGGATGCTCGTGCCAATAACAGCACTACGACGACTGTCACAAATGCTACATCCAAAGCGCTGGGCGGCAATAAAATTGGCAGTGGCAGTTACGCCGGCACAACGCCCGGTGAGTATGCATCTAAAAATAACAAATGTATGTAAGTATGTGAATATAAATTCACATGTTTTCCTCTTTAGCACTCGCTTGGAATGTAATGCGTAAACGGATGGACTGTTAGTAGTTGACTCTTTTTAATGGGAAACATAATAATTTGTTATAACTTTACTCTTTAGATTTATCAACATTCCAAACAGATGTCGATAGTCCACCCAGTCCAAATCGCAGTCGCTCGCGTGATCGTAACAAATTCGTTGGCCTCGAACAATTATGTCCATTGCCAGAGTCATTGGAGTTTGATGTCAAGTAAGTACATAATTATATAATCCACCTAATATTTAATCAAAATGTCGGCCACCATAACCGAATGGTTTGGTGCGTTACTACCATTCGGTAGTGCTCGGGTTCGAGCCACGTTGTGGGCCCGATACCCCAAAATTATTGAAACAATTTTTTCTAAGCTCGCCCTCTGGCAGGCAATGGCAAGCTTTCGAGTGTATTTTCGCCATGAAAAAGATCCTTAAAAAAAAAGCCAAGTCCCTCCATTTGTGGAAAAACATTAAAACGCAGACCACAAATTGGAGGAGGAACTCGGCCAAACACCCAGCAAAGGGGTGAGCGCCATTTATACATATGTATATATATATTTATATATATAAAAATATACTTATATAAAGGTATTAAGCCGTAAAACCTAAACATTATAATTTATACCTAAACATTATATATTTTTTGCTCAGGAACGTGCTGGCCATGGCAGATATAAAGACTCATATTGGTTATACCCGCGCCTGGGTGCGTCTATCGCTTGAGAAAAAATTGCTATCACGCCACTTTAGAACACTACTTTCCGAAGACTCATTGCTGCGCTCGCTATACAAACGTAATGCCTTCCTGCGCTGCGAAGAAGAGAAGGAGCAATTTTTGTATCACCTGCTAACACTCAATACAGTAGACTACTTCTCATTCACCAACACGTATCCAACAACAAGTAAGACAGTTGGCATTTCGAATAGTTTTCAATAGTTTATAAGGCTACTGTTATATACAATATCTTGCTTCATTATTTAGAACTACCTTATCGAGTAGTGATATTTCCTTCCCGAAAATATGGCTCCTATCATACCTCTAGCAATGTATGGATAATTGTATCCGGAACAATGAATGAGACACAACGGGTGCCTGTACCCAAAGGATCGCTGGAGTTTATTTTTCATGTGATTCACAAAAATACTTATATATGTTTTTCAGTATAATTTTACATTCATTTTTTCAGTATAAGAATCTCGGTTTGTTGACAACAATGCGCATTGGCCACGATAACTCAGGACCATCGCACAAATGGCTGGTTGAGCATGTAGTTATGCGTAATGAAGTCACCGGTCACACGTATAAGTACGAAAATAAACTTAAAAAGTAACTCAAATTTCTTGCAACACGATTTTATAAACTACAGGTTTCCTTGTGGTCGTTGGCTCGGGAAAGGCGTTGATGATGATTCTACCGAACGTTTACTTGTTGGGCAACGCGTTTCTACTAACTCTAAGAATACTGAAGTGCCAACTGTTGCCAATCAGACACCACCGCGCACGCGCAGTCCAAGTGTACAACGTCAGGATACGGTGCCCACTTCTGAGTTGAAGCATCAATTGGGCAATTGCGTAAATGTGATTGTAAAGTGGCACTATAGGCCAAGTCGCGATCGCGATGTCGGAACATTAACGAATTTGCTTTGTGGTGATGATGGTTTGGTGAAATGCCTAGAGCGAATATTCTTATGCGGATTTCGTTCAACGCGTTTCTTCGGAAAAAATCTTTATATATGGGATTATTTTAGTAAGTGTTTATGCAAAAAATGGAAAATATAAACTTATGTTTTTATTTTTAGCTAAAATCAAGGAACAATTCGAGCAGTACATGCATCACGAGCAGCAACAACAACTACAGCAGCAGTTAGATGACTCTGCATCTAGTATGGATTCATCGTTTAGTGATGGTAGTGGTGCAAATAGTTTGCAACGGCGTGAATTGTCAGCCATTTGGCGTTACTATGTGCATTTGATGGATGAGATAAATGCGGCCGGTAGTCAATTGGGTAAAGATGGCAAATTTCAACTTCTTATTTGCCTCAGCTTGCGGTAAGCTAAAATAATACACTCTAAAACTATGATACACTCGAATATTGGAAATGATATTTATTTTCTAATATACCTTACTTAATACTTATAGTGAGCATTTGCTAACGCGCATGATCAAGCCCATGGCTATGACGAAGGTCACACAGGAAATGTATGAAGAGGAAAGTTTTCTTCGCCGTAAAAATCTGCTGACATTCCTCATTCAAATACTCGAACCACTGGATGATTGTCATATTGTGCTGGAAAATTCAATTACTCAAGGAATTCCATCACAATGTTAATTTAAATAAAAAGCAAAATCGCACACGTACAATTTTAAGTTAGCCGTGCATTCATAGCTGTCTTATTGATTCCTACAAAAACAACAAAAAGCATATGATCCGTGATCAAGTTTTCGGGCAGCTAATGAAACAAGTCTTAATCTGTAGTCCCCTTTTGCGACAAACAAAACAAATTTAGTTATTTACATATTTGCACGTATTTTCATAAATGGCACAAGTTACCGCCACTCTTTGAAGCGTGTAAAATAGAAGTGAAGTCAAATTCTTGCCCAGTACGTTAACCAAAGACTTCAGCAATTACGAACTATTTTTCGTTAAATTGTATTAACTTAAATAGTTTATATTTTTATTATGAGTATAAAACATAGAAAACAAAGACTCAACAAAGACATTTGATTTCCAAATTACAAGTGATGTGGAAATTGTTGTGCAATTAATAGTTATATAAGACAAAAATTTCAAAAAAGGATAAGACATTTTTTATTCTGTAAATGTGTTTAAAAAAACACATTCGCACTGTGTCAAATACTTTAAATTTTTTTTTAAATTAACGGTATATTGGTTGCTTTCATCCTTACGTAATACATATTTCCTTAATATACCAAAGATATTTTGCATATTCACAAACTTTTGTAGTTTTTGCTCGTTATATACACAAATTTGTGTTATAAAGATGCTCTTTTTTATGAGATTATTTACATTTTTATATGTTGATATATTTAGTTTTTGTTTTTCAATTATATTAAGACATGTACATGATTAAATTTATTTTTGCTATGAACGATATTATTTACTTCTTTTTGAAGTGTACACCTTAAGAATTACAAAACAATGTACTTGCAACATTCGAATAACTTAACATTTAATACTCTACGGTGTGGCATGTTCTAAAAAATGTACTATTCTATACATGTGAACACCTAAATTGTGAATCTCTGCAAATTGTAAAAACATAAATATTATATGTAAAACTGGATTAAAATGAAATTTAAATATATAATGTGGTACATAGTCGTTAATAATAAAGTGAGTTGTTTTCCTCCGTTTTTAGTCTGATTGAAAATAACTTTAATAATTACAAGGGTAGCTGTCGTCTAGTAATTATTAATATAATAATAAAAATTTTATTGTTGGACAATTATTTGTAATGGTTACAAGGAAATTGTCTTGTATGTGTAAATACAATTTTCGCACATTTAACTTTTTAAAAAGTTTACCAGTGCCAAATTTATTTTCAGCATTTGCTCTTTTTCAGAAGAGTGTCCTTCATTTTCATTGCTTGTTATTTTCACCTTTGTTGCAGCTGGATTACTTAACGTATTTTGAAATATTAAACAAATTGAAAACCCTAGTAAACAAATGTTTTACCTACCACAGCCGTAAACACCGATCCGTGAACATTAAAATTCATTATATACCGTAGCCAAATACCTGATGACGTCACGTTTAAGATTACCACTGAGTAGTAACTATCAAAATTAAAGCATTAAATTATCGTTTCACGGTAAAGGGAAAACTTATATATGGACCTACTTGTGCCACTAAAAAGTGTCAAATTCTTTTAATTTTTCTTCGGTGTTAATTGAAAACAAAAAAAAAAAATATATATATTTTTTTGTAAACTGGGTTTGTGTAACTATGCGATCCATTAAAGCTTTGTATTCCACCAAAATTCGAAATAATGTGTTATTTTGAGCAGGGAAATTTGGGCATGACCGTTCGACATTTTCATGGAAGAAGAATTGGATTATTATCATACATACAAATTTATACCTGGCATTTTTCATTAAACACTTTTCTTTTTCATAAACGTAGATTTGTTTCGAAAATGCATAATTAACAAGAATTGAGGGGTTTTTGAAAAAAAAATTTCTAAATCAAGTGAACGCCGTCATTCAATATATATGTATGTACATCATCTTTTACTATTGCCTCGATTTTATCTGACTTAACAGAAACAACATTATAAGGTTCTTTGAAATAAATTAAGCAATCACTGAACAACGCTTCTATAATCTCCTTTGTACTTAAACTGTGTTCTAGTTTCAGTTTAATTTCAACATATGTATGTATACATATTTCATGCTGTTCTTTTGGCACAATTTGTTGTGTTTTCAAAATTTGAAGCCTATTTTTAAAATCGTTGCCGAAAAAGGCGCTTATACTCGTACATCCATTTCTGCACTAGATGCTATGTGCCATAAATTGTCCACAAATAATTCCAGTATATCATTAGCTACCTTTACAATATCGTAAATGTGTCGTAAATTGCTCAGTATCCTATAAGCGCAATGTAAGAGCAAAAATTCATAGAAAATATCGTTGCGAATCTCGACTGCTCCTGTATAGGCAAGAACTAGTGAAAATTAGTGGTCTTCGAATTACATACTTTATCTAACGATCTAAGTTTCCGAAATTCTTTTTGAAAAAATGTTTTTTAATTTCACGAGTTCAGGATATATAATATTTTCGATAAATTTGTTTTTGGAGTAATTCTTTCTGTTGTATATCTTTAATTATTCAAGTAAGCATTTTTCTTGTAACTGTAAGGTTGATAAGCTGGCTAAAGGAGTTTACGTTACCATACTAAAGCCTATTTCTTCGAGCGGAGTTCTTTTATCTTTTTTTTTTAAAGAAAAGTCTGCGTCGGAAATCAAAGTGTCTTTAAACGTATTATATGTTAGCATATAAGTAGGCCATTTTTTTTTCGATAATCAATTGCACTTGGTGTAATCATTCAATACAGTATAACATTCATACCTTATATTATTATTTATTCATTAATTAATTATGTGTTAGTGTATAATTTTTACCCGGTTTTATTCGAATATAAATATCTGCTAAATATGTACTGTGAGTGTCAAAATAAAGTGTACAAAGCATTTTGTTATAATATGGATTTTATTTCAGTCTTTTATAACAAAACAATATATTTTAATTTCATGTTTTTTAAATTAGTATTTGATTCTCTACTAATTACTAGAAAACAACAAAAAAATAAATTACAACAACAAAAGTTGTAAGACAAAAACAAAATTTAGTGCATATTTTACGCGTCAAAATAAAGTGCACAACGTACATCAGAAGCATTTTAGCGCTGTTGTACGGTAAAAAATACTGTTATATTTGGTTGTTTACTTCCTTTTTCGATGCATTGAAACTTTTTTTATATTGTATTTTAATTGGTTGCGATCGGCAGAGTGAAAAGTTTTTGTCTACAGTAAATTAAATTCTATTATTTTTTTTTTTTAATAATGGGTAAACTAACTTCGACTGATGTTAGAGAACTGGTACTAAAGCTTCGCAATGAAGGTAAAACCTTTCGTGAAATTGGCTCTATTGTCAACAGGAGCCATAATACTGTGAAAAAAAGAGGTTGTCTGTAAAGTCGGTTTACTGACGATAGTTTAACGTGACAACGTCATAAGAAAATATTGATGGAATGGTTGCAATTTTCAAAACAAAATTTTAATTTTATTTGTTTGATAGATATTTTGTATGGATATAGAGGAGGAGGTAAATGGAATTGCAATGGAATAGGTCAAGTTACATTTACACAAACGTGAAAAAGGACGAAACATTTATCAAATTCATGAAAGATATCTTCAATTTCGATTGTGCATCAGGCCTTAATAAGTCAACAACACTAAGAGGCACCATCATCGATTTGCCTTTTTCAAGACACTTTACACTCGAAACACTCCCTTTCATTTCCTACTTTTTCTATCATCGTCCTATTCTCAACAGAGAAATGGTTCATTACCATGCACACAGGAAGAAGGCATATGCAAATACAAATATGTGAATTTATATACAAATGCGCATATACATACATATACATACATATATATGCTCACTCAAGTAGGACAGATCCAGATGTCGAACGTTGCCGAACGCGGGGGCCGATTGTGCTCTTTGTCGTTGGTTCCGCGCTCTCGCTTGCAGTTCAAGCACATTAGCTTACATTTGCTTGCGTACGGAATAGATTCGTATATTTGATATATTCATATGATTTGTATGCATCTTTACATATAGATTTGTTCTTTTTGAAAATTGCGAGAAATTGTATATGTATATGCATGTTTATATACATATATTAGTATACAACATATCTTATAAGGTATGTGGTAAATATTACCATACATTTTTTCCTTCATATATAATAAAAAAATTAATAATAATCACATTAAGACAACAGGTATTATTAACAAACTTGGTTTTATTTTAAATTCTTCAAGTAAATCAAATTAATAATAATCAATGAGAAGGCATATGCAAATACAAATACGTGAATTTATATATGTACATATGCGCATATACATCCATATATACGCTCACTTAAGTAGGAGAGAGCAAGATGTCGAACGTTGCCGTTCGTTTGCTTTGTTCGTTCCGCGCTTTCGCTTGCAGTTCATTCAAGGTAACGGCAATGAGCAAGGTAACGACAAATGAGCAAGGTAACACTAATGAGCAAGGTAACGACAAATGAGCAAGGTAACGACACATTTTTTCGTGCGTGCAGCCGGCTAAATCGAATTATAAGACGTTATCACGTCAAAAATAGTTGCCAAATACAAAAAGTTCGGCAAAGCAGAAAATCGCCCAGGTGCAGGCCGTCCAAAAATTTTAAATGAGACTGAAGTAAGGTCTATAGTGCGTGATGTGAAGAAAAATCCCTTTAAAAGTGCGGTCAAAATATCACAAGAAGTTTCAACTGCATCAGATACAAGCGTAAGTGACAGTATAATACGTCGAGCGTTGCACGCAAATGGGTTATATGGTCGTCTCCCACGAAAAAAGCCGCTAATATCGACAGTTAAAAAAAATAAATTATGTAAAAAAATACGAAAATCGGGATGTTTCTTTCTGGAATAATGTCCTGTTTAGCGATTAAAGTAAGTTCGAGGTATTTGGGCAGAAAAACCCGTTTAAAGTCTGGAGAACCAAAAATAGAGAGTATACGGACCAAAATTTGATAACCACAACTAAGCACGGTGGGGGTTCGGTGATGGTGTGGGGATGTATGGCGGCAAGCGGAGTTGGCAATTTGGTTTTTATTGAAAGTACCACGAACAAAAGAGATTATCTGAATATTGGTTATGCTGAAACTCGCTATAAAGGAAGAAAATTTCATCTGACGTGACAAAAAAACTAGTTGAGTCGATGCCCCGAATACTGTCTTCCGTTATCATAGCAAAAGGGAAATCAACAAAATACTAAATCGATGTCATTTTTGTAAAATATATATCTGTACACTTTATTTTGACTCGTAAAATATGCACTAAATTTTGTTTTTGTCTTACAACTTTTGTTGTTGTAATTTTTTTTTTTAATTAGTACAGAATCAAATACTAATATAAAAAACATGATTATTAAAATATATTGTTTTGTTATAAAAAACTGAAATAAAATCCATATTATAACAAAATGCTTTGTACACTTGTAAGTAAAAACGAAGTGTTTCGGCAGTTATTTTTGGCGCCTTATTTCTGGCAGCCCCTTTTTCGTCTATCAGCTGTTCATCAGCCCAGAGATTGCACAGTGACTGGAAGTACTGTCAAGCATAGATGACTAGATGTGAAACTCTTTTTCTCGTGAGAGCGCTGAAAAATGTGCATTTTTTATAACATTTTCCAATATTGCCACACCAGTGGAAACATGAATTGGGTATTTTTGAACCAAAGGTCTGGAATTTTTAGTTTCCACACTGCCATTGAGGTTAGTATTTAGTGTGCGGTTGCCCAATAGCCTTATATCACTCGTAAACACCTACATATACTACAAATAAGCACAATCCGTATGAAATATGTACATAAATAAACCAACAATTTAAAAATTTATATGTAAATGAAATTATTTAAAACTGAAATACAAAAGTAATTTAATAATAATAAAGTAATGAACGCGAAAAACATAAGTTATAATTAAAAACATGACTTATTGCGATTTTTTAATATGACACAGAAATTGGGTAACAAAAAAAAAATTCTCAAACAACGAACAGAATAAGTTAAAGCAGATTACCTTTAATTTTTGTAAAATATCTCAAACACAAATTCAGTTCCCTTACCTACGCTTTTCAACCATAGAATATTTACGTTTACACAAATTTACATAAACCAACACACAGTTTTCAATAAAATTACATTATGTACATAAGACTAATTAAAAGTAGAAGTCGGAAAGGATATAACGTGCTTTGGATTCTACAAACTTACTTAAATTCAAATTATTACATTTCAATTGAATTAATTTTAAGACAAATAATTATAAACTTTTCAACACGTCATTTCATTTCTCCATTAAGCAAAAACGAACTGTTTTCGTCTTTTATTTTTGGCGCGTTTCTTCTGGCAGTCTGCCATTTCGCCTATCAGCTGTTCAAAATCCCATAATGTGTGAGTGCTGCCAAGTTTTGAAACGTCCTCATGGGCGCGCTCTCTCTCAAAATGCATAAGTTTCACATCTAGTTATCTATGCTGTCAAGTACTCAAACGAGTTCATGGTTGCGCTCTCATATAAAATGAGAGAGATGCAGAAACGTATATATAAAGTGTATTTAAGTAGATTTTAATAAAGCAACCACTTAATTCAATTTCAGAACACAATAAATATGCGAATTTTGGTGTTGAATTGCCAGTTTGTTTCCGATATCAAAAGCCGATTTTACGGGAACTAAAGCCGATAAAAAAAGAAATTCGAACATAAAGATCGATACGATCTGATCGCGTACATACAGGGAAACTTTTGTTTCAACTTTTCGTTGACCGATCACAAGCAACTTATTGCCCTATCCTTTTCTTATCTCTCCTCCTTTCCACAAGTTATGATTTGCTTCAACAAATATTTCTCTGTATGAACGGATTCTAACAAAAACAAGAAAAAAAAAAGATCTCGGATTCAAATCCGATGCCCAGAATATTGGATTCTATTATAGGGCAAAATATAATCCATATAATGGATTGCAACATATTATGGCATTTGCGAGATATATGAGATCTACGCTTGACTAACCAAGAAAAATAGAGTTAACATATCCAAAATGACATACCTATAATTTTATGTATAAGTACAGAAATGAAAAAAAATCATTTATATCGTAAAAGTACTTAAATACGTTATAATATATCGAGAGAGAACTCCAATTTTTAAAACAGGTTCTTTGTGCAACGAATGCGACCATGTGTTTTTCGAACATAAAGTACAACAAAATTGGAAGAGGAGAAGTTGTTATTCGCACATTTCATTTCTTTTCAGGTGCGATACAAACCAATTTTGTGTAAAGAAATAGTTCTAAATTATTAACATAAAAATAATTGAAAAATATTTTTATTTTTAGTTTCTTAAAGTGTTTAAATTTTCTCAGCATTTTTTTACATGCACAAAGTGAAATCATCTTTAAAGTTCAGTGAAATTTATGTGTTAATTTATCTCAATCGATTTTCCCTACCTCCCATTGGTTATTTTCACAAAGTTTTGTCTGAGTCAAGGTGAAAAGAGAAACAAATAATTGAGACGTAACAGAAAATAATTATAAACAAATTAACAATTGGATTGGATCAAATGTAAGAGTGCGAATTTGGATTAATAAAGGTAAGAAATTTCAATCTGTTTCTAAATATAAAGCTACAAAGGCAAATAGTCCGTGTTTTGTATGCCATTTCAAGGATTTTCATGCCATTACGATAGCAGTAGAAGTTTAATGAGTAATGTAGAAAGGCTACCCAACGTGGACAGATTTCTACTATGCAAGCATTCGACATATGGTCTTTTTGCTCCATAAGAATGGTTTACTTATACATGCCACGAATACAGCATAGCAATTAACGTGAGAGGCTAGTAAATATGTATTGCGCTTAGTAATTTATATCTATATATTCATATATATACATATGTATATGCTGGTTTGCATTCTTCATTTTATATCATTAATATGACATCTGATTGCATAATGCGTTTCGCATAATTTCTAAATATCTGGTGAATGACATTTCTATTTTTTTTTTTTTTTGGAATCTTATATCGAAACGACGTGTATACATATTTACAAAGTATTTGCTCATTGCACATGATTCTTTGAATCATGCTCATTGCATATATTACTGAGAGTAAAAAATAAGTAAACATGTAAATTTGCTGCAGTAGCGATAATTATCTAAAAAAAATGTACCAAAAATAGTCAACATAATCGGTAAAATAATTAGTGTAAACAAACTAAAGTTCAATTCAAATAAATATATGTAGGTATATATAAATATTCCATAGAAAGCAATAAGCATGTAGCATATACAGTGAACCAAAAATAAACTGGGACACTTGTTTGTTCTGACTTCAATCCTTTATAACTTGAGAACGGTTCAACCAATTTTCAAAAGGCAAAGGCCAATAATAAATAATAATATTTAATTTTACAACTCAAACATAAATTGGAACAGTAATGAAAATAAAGGAAAATTGATGAACTCATATTTTGTTCAATATCTCTTTGCTTGGAGTCTACTAGAGTTTTGATGACATCTCTTGGAATAATTTATTTTAGTCGTAGTACATTCAATAAAACAAAACGGCCCACTCAATTTGCCGTAATTGCTACCCAAATCATAACCTGCCCGCCACAGTGTTTCACTGTACCCATCACATTAGACGGATTAAGCGTTGCACCTTCCCTTCTCCAGACAAAACTGCGGCCATTCGACCAAAATTTTGTTGAATTTCGACTTGTCGATGAAAATAACGTTCTTCGAAAATTCATTTGGATTTCTAACGTTTTCTTTAGCATAGTTAAACCTTTCACTCACATTAATTCTTGAAAG
Organism: Anastrepha fraterculus; assembly: GCA_037575425.1. Lineage (NCBI taxonomy): Eukaryota > Metazoa > Arthropoda > Insecta > Diptera > Tephritidae > Anastrepha > Anastrepha fraterculus. Next base: position 1,476 of record JAYXIM010056678.1, on the reverse strand, counting down.
AAGTCACGTGTAGGAGTGTACGCTCTGTATTTCTGACGAATTTTTAAGTGATTTGCCAATATTAACTGCAGAAGTTTTCGGGTTGTCGTTTTAGGAACTCTTCCATTACCACTTTTTTAAGAAAGTAATGGTTGTCATTATATTTTTTCAGTATACTAAATACTGTCGACCTGGGTTTTTTTTTTCAAAATTTTAGCGATTTGATGCACACTTTTCCCTCCGGGACGGCATTTCACTATCAGTTTTTTTTTTAAATCACTCTTAAATAAACTGGAGTTAATATGTGAAATAACAATTATGCTTGTTTGAATAGTTACAAAATGAAATATATTCAACGCAAATGATTTCTTAAAAATTATGTGAATAATCTGTGAAATTGCAATACATATTGTATCTATACAAAATAATCCAAAACGCAACAAAATAGCTTTTAAAAATGACCGAACAAACTGTGCTGCCAAACTAACGTTCTGCTCTTGTAAATAAATTGCGCAAGATCTCTATCAGGATCAAATCGAGTTTGCTGCATTTGCGTGTAAAATTTATATCCCGATAATCGGTTGTTGGAACACAACTATTTTTTATATGGAATAAATGCGCAACACCATCAAGAAAAAATAATCAAAAATCTACATATAAGTACATATACTATACACCATTCATACATATAAACCATCAAATTGTAGTTGCCGGTTCTCTTATGATTAAAATTTCGTTTCAAAGGTCGGTGCTAGGTATATATATATACTATATAACTGTATATATGTAACCCATTACGAATTCAGAATATTTAGGCTTACAATCCTAATTTTTAGATTCCATATGAGTTCTTATATATTCGGCATTAATAGCTGAATCGCAATTGGGTGTTTGGTCGATAGCGCGTTGATCGTACCTATCTGCCGCGTTGGATTGGCTCTCGATATTGTATATGCTAAGATCTGTCAAATCAGGGTGAATGCGTTGGTGAATGGTTACAATTCGTTAGCCTAATATTTGCAATAATAGGATATGAAACATGGAGACAGAATCAGTTTAGATGAAACAGGGTTTAGCTGAACTTAACTTTTCCAGAGATATACACGATTTTTATACCCTCAACTATGAGAAAATTAATATAACGATATTGAAAAATTTTACTTTTGAACAGTTACAATGCCTTAATCTTGCATTAGAGAAGTGTTGTTAGAATACCCATATCTCGAACATGCCCAATATTACAGGTGTTTACAAAAACTTTTTTTGTAGTTTAAATAAATACATATAACTTAACTTCAAAATTAATTTAGGTATACATTTATTATTAAAGAAACTTATCGCCAGGTGTTCCAAGATCTGCTTTGGCATAGATGGTTTAATTTGGTTGGAGAAATAATTTTTGAGATATGCGAAAAAACACATAATTGGGAAAGCTTGCATTTGCTTCTCTACAGTAACGTGTGGATTTTCTTATGAACACATTTGACATGTCATTTG
>JAYXIM010056663.1:0-32362 GCA_037575425.1 Anastrepha fraterculus | reverse complement strand
AAAATGTATCAATTTACCGCACAGTCTATGATGTAACGAAATACAGTTCACCAATAGCTATGGAGGCGGGTCAATACTACCGGCAAGGATGTCTCATGCCTATTAACATACTTAGTCCTGCCATAAGTTCTGTTACAAGTAAAAGCCAATGAATTCCAAATATACAAGGCCAGTTCAGAAGACAAGAAACCTGCTCAACGATCACGATTAAGGTCGATCCTTCCCAAACTTCGAATCAAAAATGCAAAATTATGGGTAAATATTTGTTGAGCATTCAAACGTCTAATTAATGGGTAATCCGTCACATTGTCTTACTGTGACATCTAATCATTTCTTGTTTTCCCCGAAGACCAACTTTTTTTGATATCTGAAGATCATGCTTATGAATAGAATTGCATAGAGTTTTGGTTTTGTTAATACAGGGTCCGGCACTCGAAGTGTATCCAATTACAAAATTATTCGATTCAAAGTAAAAAATGTGTGAAAATAATGCAAAATTAAGGACCAATTTTCTTTTGCTCGATATGACCACCTTTTTCCTTTTCTTGACTTTGAGATCATTTTTCACTATGCGGCGGATCCTACAGTCAGAGATTTTTAGTTATTTCACCATTTGATTGACACTTTGTCGGGGATTTCGCTCAAGTCACTTTTTGAACAATTTCACGTGCATCATTGTATCATACGATTTTGTTTTGGTATCATATACTTTTGGTTTTGTAAAAATGTCTGATTTTGTGCCGAATAATCGTCATTTGCGGGAAGTGTTGATTTTCCTTTTTGATTCGAAAAAAACGGCGGCTGAAGCGCGTCGAGAGCTACAAAAAAGGTTATGGAGATTTTGCTTTAACTTAAACAACGTGGCGAGGTTGGTTCCGTCGCTTCAAAGACGGTGATTTTAATGTTGACGACCGTCCACGTGAAGGAAGGCCAAAAACCTCCCGCGAAGACCCCGAATTGGAGGCATTTCCCAATGAGGATTCGTGTCAAACGCAAGAAGAGCTTGCTTGAGTATTAGGAGTTACTCGCCAATCCATTTTCAAGCGATTACATGCTTTGGGAATGAATCAGAAACAGGGTACTTCGGTTCCTTATGAGTTAAAACCAAGGGATGTTGAACGTCGTTTTTTCGCCTGTGAACAACTGTTCCAGCGGCAAAAAGGAAGGGGTTTCTTCATCGCATCGTGACGGGAGATGAAAAATGGATTCATTACAGCAATCCAAAGAAAAGAAAGTCATAGGGACTGCCCCGTCATGCTTTTACGTCGTCGCCTCGGCCAAATATTCACGCTGCGAAGGTTATGCTATGTATTTGGTGGGACCAACTTGGTGCTATTTACTATGAACTGTTAAAACCAAGCGAAAACATCACTGGTGATCGGTGTCAACTTCAGTTGATGCGATTGAGCCGAGAACTGCGCGAGAAGCGGCCGCAATACGCAGAGAGGCATGAAAAAGTGACTATACAGCATGACAACGCTCGGCCTCACTTTGCCAAACCCGTTAAATTCTACCTGGAAACACTGAAATGGGAAATCCTACCCCACCCGCCATCTCCGTCCGATTATCACCTGTTCCGTGGATAGCCTCAAAAGATGAACAGTTTTACTGCGACGGAATCGAAGATCTACCAGAAAGATGGGAAAAAGTAGTAGCCAGTGATGGGCAATACTTTCAATGATTCACTTGTAACCATTTTTTCAGAATAAAGTTATATTTACATCAAAAAAACAGCGAGAACTTAGTTGCGCATCTAATATATTATGTATCCACAATTGGAGGGATCTGCTTTTTTTGCCGCCTCCGAACGGCAGCAGGTTTTTTATGGGGAGCTTTTCGGAGAACTCGGAGGTTTGACACTGTCTGCCATTAGAAGACAATTTGGTAGCATTTTGTGCGTGGGGTTTCGAAGCAGTGCTTTTCTGAATGGTAGTCATACACCAGTCCAAACCGCTATGCTTGCCGTCTACACAATATAAAAAGCGATTTCTATGAAAACTAACTTCGTCGTATTAAAGTACTTTTGTATTGAAAAAGTATAATTATACAATAGTATATGAGAAAATGCAACTCTGCAGCAAACGCATGTATGAATATTAAATTTCATGGAAAATATTTTGAGCAACAATGAAGCCATTTTCGATAATAAATATTTATTTTTACATATTTATCTCATAATTTAAGTTATAATCTTCATATGAATCGGTTTAAGTTGTTTGTCGTTTATATCTCTAAATTGCAGTCAAAGGTTTTATTTATATAAACGTTACAATATTTCTTTATTTTTCATTATTTTATTATTTAGTTTTCTCTCGTGACCGAGACACTTTTATTTACAATCCCCATATGAAGTAGTCCGATTACTCGTTCGAGCTACTGTAAAGTACATACAAGCGAGTACGTATACAAGTATGTATAACATAATTACAGGTGGTTTTGGCCATGAAAAGTATCTGGCAGAGCACTCGTAGAGATTAATATATTGTGTTTGTTGTATGCTCATACATTTCCGCTACCTTTGCTCTGCACTTTTGCTGGTAATTTTTGTTTTGTTCAAATGTAATAACAAAAAATTAAAAAGAAAAAAATAGACGCTAAAATACCATTGTCTATGTTTTTATACAATTTGTGTTCTTAATATAATACTTTCACATTTCAAATTTAAATTTAGATGCCAATGTCAAAGCCAAAGAGACACAAACAGTGAAAGGTGAGTAGTCGCCAAACACAAAAGAGCTTTTGCATGAGAAACAGCTGATCAAGCACATCTGATTCTGGCCAGTCAAATATGCGTTTGTAAAAGTGCTTCAGAAGTATGATACTCTTTCTCCTGCGATTTATTCGTGAAACAGTTTTGATTGATTTTACCTTACACATCCCAAATCTCGAATATTTGTTTACTGCTCTACTTCCTGAACACACCAATTTCCATCCACTACGAATTGCCTAAAAGTCGCCGGTTCATTACTTGTGTCACGGACAAGTTTGCTGGTGACGTTGCCAACCGCTGTAGCCGGTAGATGAACTGTGATCGGTAAAGTTATGTGGCTGAATTGCCGGCAATGACGAGCACTGTTAGTGACGACAGCGCTGATTTCAGCTAAAGTGTAGTGGTGTAGTCATATGATCGGCAATCAACAAGTCAACAGCGTAACAGGTAGGTATTAGAGCAGCCGAATGCAGAGGTAAAAACACATACAAACACAAATAAATATTTATTTTCGCTTTGGCACAGCTATAATTTAACGCACTGATAAAAATTCAGTTTTTATCTGTTCGTTATTGTTTTCTTTTTGGTTATTTTTCTTGTCGATGGTTGTTTTTTTTTCTGTTTTTTTAGTTTATAATTTTGCTTGCTCGTCATTGTTGAGAACTGTTTTTTAATTTTAATTTATCTAAGAGAAAAAATCAGCTGGAGGGTGTTTATACGTACATATATACATACCTATATAACGTACATAGATGGTTTTTTTATTTCCACCCCATTTAGTGATACATGCACATTTTTTTCAGTTATGCACACTAAGAGTAAATAAATTAAAAAAATAAATTAAAGAAAAATAAAAGTACCCTCCAGTACGCAAATTTTATTGAAATAAATAAAGCAGGTATTAAACTAGAAGCTCTCAGAAGCAGATTGATTGTATCATTTAGCTTTAGGTTCAAGTAAAGCTTACAAATATTTACATATTTGCTTAGTTGGCATGTTTTACAATTATACTTTTAAAGGTTTACTTAACATATTTCTAAATAATAAAATTCTCATCAACTCGATGACGAAGTACTTCGATTGACAAATAACATCCAACGCGCAGCTTGGCAGAGTACACCAACTATAAGGAAAACCATTTCAGGTCACAAGTATACCAAAGAAATAAAGGAAATGGTATTGAAGAAACGGAAAATACGAAGAAGATGGCATCAAACAAGATCACCTCTTGACAAAGCTCAGCTAAATAAAATAACCAAAAAACTTAGCGACGAAATTAAAGCGTACAAAAACAGTTCATTCACAAAATATCTGCAAGAATTAACAAATGAACGGAAGACAAATTATTCACTGTGGAAATGTACTAAAAAATTAAAACAACCGTTATCTCAGAACGCACCCATCACGATACATGGCAATAAGTGGGCCAAAACAAATAAACAAAAAGCAGATACATTCGCAAACTACCTCGAGGAGACGTTCACACCATATGGATCGGTAATGGCTGATGATATGGATCACGAAGGCGATAGCAATGCTATAAATGAGATCCCTCCGGTTTCACAAGACGAAATATTAGAAGAAATTTCATATCTAAAGATAAAAAAATCGCCAGGCTACGACCTCATTACTGCTGAAATATTGAAACAGCTCCCGAACAATATTATTGCTGCATTGACGAATATCGTCAACACCACATTTAAGCAAAAATATTTTCCAATATATTGGAAAACAGCGGAAGTCGTTATGTTCAATAAGCCAGGTAAAGATACTCACTATGTAACATCATACAGGCCTATCTCCCTTCTTCCAATACTATCGAAAATGGTGGAAAAATTGTTAATCAAAAGGATCAACATAATAATAGCAAACAAAAAAATTATACCGACGCACCAATTTGGATTCCGCACGAATCATTCGACTATCGATCAAGTACATAGGATAGTGCGAATAATAGAAAATGCTTTTGAAGAAAAAAAACCTGCTCTGCGGTATTCGTTGATATATCCAAGACGTTCGACAAAGTATGCCACTATGGGCTACAGAAGAAAATAAATGCGTTGCTACCCAAGCAGTACTCCACCATCCTACATTCGTATTTATCCGACCGTTGCTTCAGAGTAGAACAAGAAGATTCATATTCATGTCTCAAACCAATCAAAGCAGGGGTTCCCCAGGGAAGCATACTTGGCCCTTTATTGTATTTGCTCTTTACATGCGATCTGCCATGCAATTCAAACTGCGTAACAGCTACTTTTGCCGACGATACAGCTATTCTTTCGATAGGAAACACGAAAAATACATCGACATCACAATTACAATTAGCCATAAATGAAATATATGACTGGACCAATAAATGGCATATTAAACTAAATGAAAGCAAGTCTGTGCATATAAATTTCACCCAAAACAAAATCAAATATGTTACAAAATATTTAAATGGTAGACAGGTTCCATACTCAAATACTGCAAAGTATCTAGGCATGACTCTAGACGCCAAGCTAACATGGGAAGCCCATGTAAAGAAAAAGAAAGCAGAAATGGAATTAAAATACAGAAATATGTATTGGCTTATGGGAAAGGAATCAGCACTATCTTCTATCTTCTATCTATCTATATACATATATAAAATTCAAATTATGTATGTATCTATAGATCGACTTGCGTCCTAAACGCATAAACCGATCGTAACCAAATTTGAAACCCGAACTGGATACCTTACCGGGATGGTCATAGGCTAAAAAATATTTTGATATATATAGGGGGCGTGGCACCTCCCATACAAATGGAGTTTTTAACAGTCCGTATTTCTGAAAGTATTTACGTTAGACCACTGAAATTTGGTAAGGGGTTATATGACATTAATCCTTACCACATCCACAAAAACTGTGTATAACGAAAAAGGGGGCGTGGCACCTCCCATACAACTGGAATTTTTAACAGTCCGTATTTCTGGAAGTATTTACGTTAGACTACTGAAATTTGGTAAGGGGTTATATGACATGAATCCTTACCACATCCACAAAAACTGTGTATAACGAAAAAGGGGGCGTGGCACCTCCCATACAACTGGAATTTTTAACAGTCCGTATTTCTGGAAGTATTTACGTTAGACTACTGAAATTTGGTAAGGGGTTATATGACATGAATCCTTACCACATCCAGAAAAACTGCGTATAACGAAAAAGGGGGCGTGGCACCTCCCATACAACTGGAATTTTTTATATAGATCGACTTGCGTCCTAAACGCATAAACTGATCGTAACCAAATTTGAAACACGAACTGGATACTTTACCGGGATCGCCATGGGCTAAAAAATATTTTGATATATATAGGGGGCGTGGCACCTCCCATACAAATGGAATTTTTAACAGTCCGTATTTCTGGAAGTATTTACGTTAGACTACTGAAATTTGGTAAGGGGTTATATGACATTAATCCTTACCACATCCAGAAAAACTGCGTATAACGAAAAAGAGGGCGTGGCACCTCCCATACAACTGGAATTTTTTATAGTCCATATCTCTGGAAGTATTTAGGCTAGGCCAATGAAATTTGGGAAGAGGTTATATGAGGTTAATCCCTAACACCTCCAAGAAAACTGAGAAAAACGATAAAGGGGGCTTAGCACCTCCCATATAAATGCAATTTTTCATTGTCCATATCTCCGGAAGTATTTGGGCTAGACAACTGAAATTTGGTAAGAGATTATATAAGGTTAATACCTAACACCTGCATGAAAACTGGTGATAGCTAGAAATGGGGCGTTACACCTCCTATACAAATGGGATTTTTCATGCTGCATATCACTGGATGCATTTATGGTAGAATACCAAAAATTGGTAAAAAGTTTAATGAAGTTAGTATTTAGTAGTCCTAGAAAAAATATGAGCTTAGAGAAAAATGGGGGTTAGACCATTTGATATAGAAAAGAAGTTATATTATCAATGATAGAGGTATTGCTGAATTGAATGCATTCTCTTATTGGTAAAGCTTTATCGGTAAGTAAACAGTCTAGCAATCTAACCAACTCATGGCCAATTATATGTAGCCTGCTCCAGAGTTGGCGCACCGAAAAACCTTTTTATTTATACTCAAAATAATATAACAAAAAATGTCGTATATCCGATCGTTTTAAATAATACCTAAACTGACTTAAAAAAGTTATAGTTGTTTTATTTACATAGCATACTTTTTGATAGAAATGTGGGGCGAAACCCACGGGTATAAGCTAGTCCACCAATAATATGTAAAATGATTGTATACAAACAAATTCTGAAGCCTGTATGGTCCTACGGCGCACAGTTATGGGGCTGCTCCAGCCAAAGTAACATTCAATCTATACAAAGGCTCCGGTGGCAGACACGATAAAAAAGATAGCAAAAGCCCATGATGAAAGGTTAAAAAACCACATCAATACGGAGGCCACTATTCTCGCTAATCCAGCTAATTGGAGAAGAAGACTGAAACGCAGAAAGCCCAAAGACTTAATGTACTAACCACACCTTAGCCGTAATTGTTGTATATACCTTATTTTCTAAATTCTAAACAAATTGCTCGTTAGTTAATAAAATTTTTCTTTGTAACTAGTCGCAATGTAAAAAAAAAAAAAAAAAAAAAATTTAACGACTTCGGTGAAATATTGGTAAATCACCGGAAATGGTGTCACATTAATTTTTTATTGATTCCCTGTTGTCTGACTTTTCCGACTGATGAATTCTGCAAACTTATCATTTTCTTTTATCTGGCTGCGTATGTAACTTGCACGGTACGCACTGTCTTTCCGTAAATTGAATTTAGCTTGTACTGGCGGCAGTCGTCACCGCAGCATTACATTCAGTTAGAGCTGGAGTCTATTGCCCTTTCTACACAACATTTCGTCTGTTACAGTTACTTTTTGTTTCTTACCGTGCGAAGCACAGGAGATGAATGGTAGGCAAAGAAAACTAATAAAATAGAAGAGTTCAGTGATTTGTTTGTGCTTGGTTACTGTTTACAACGCGCATGTTACGGGTTCTTAAATAATACCTACCATACATTTTTGTTGAAATAATATTCACTTTATTTCAGAGTCCTCTAGGATATGAAAAGTGTTTATAGCGAGTTAAAAAACTCTAATTTTGCGTGAGGATATCATCAGCTTTACGTGCACATAATTAATTCTTTAAAGAAGAAAAATAAACTAAGTAAATTAAATTACTTATTTAAACACGCATATTTTGCATTCTTAATTGTTAATAGTTATTGACCCCCTGCATGTATTTAGATATCTCAGAAGGGACTGGCGAAGAGCGCACGAAGTGTAATGCAGAGGGGCTGCCAAAGACATGAAAATGTTAAATACCTGTAACGAAAATATTGCGAGTAGATTTGAGTAGATTGACGATTCATCAGTTTGGCACGGACCTCTGATACAGGTGGGTGTTGAAAGTTGTATATAAAAGTATTGGAATCGTGAAATATATCAAAAAATGTTGTCTACAAGGTCCGGCACTCGAAATGTAACCAACTTCAGACCGCTCATGCATCAGCTGCAGTTGACTAAATGACAGTCCACAGTATTGTTTACAAGCGCGAGGAAGCATTTCGCCGAGAGTAAAACCGGAAAAAAGAAAACCAGTAATGGATTTCAAACGTAGTAGTGTGATTGCATTATATTTGACTGGAAAATCACAACCAGTGATTGTTCGAGAGCTCGAGAACCTTAAAGTAAATAAAGTTTTTGTTCATCGCAACATTACTCGTTACAATGATACTGTTAGCATCGTGAAACGTCATGGAGTTGGCCATCAAAAGACTGCAACGTCACGTGAAATGGTTTAAAAAGTGAATAAGCGACTTGAGCGAAATCCTCAACGAAGTGTCAATCAAATGGTGAAAGAACTAAAAATATCTGACCGTATGATCTCAAAGTCAAGCCTTACAAAATCCAAAAGGTATATGATCTCACACCAAAGCAGCAACAAGTCAGATTTGAAAGAGCAAAGGAATTGCTCCGCCTGGCCGAAAGCGTTCAGTTTCCGAACATTGTGTTTTTCGAAGAGAACATTTTTCAAACTAAGCAATTCGTAAACTCCCAAAACGAAAGGGGTTTATTTGACCGACCATTCATATGAGAATTTGAGTCATCGATTGGCCACTAGAAGGCAGCACTCGCCATAGGCAATGGCTTGGGCCGCTGTAACCGCAGATGGGTGCTCTCCAATCGTTTTCGTCGAGCCTGGCGTCAATGTAAATGCGAAATATTATCTGGAAAGTATTCTGGAGGTTGCTTTGAAGCCATGGGCAGTCAAACATTTCGGTCGTAGGCTATGGACGTTTCAACAGGACTCGGCACCATCTCATAAAGCTCGAGTGAACCAAGAATGAGTAAAAAACAACGTTCTGAACTTCATAACGTCCACACAATGGCTCTCAAATTCACCAGATGCTAATCCGATGGATTATTTTAATTGAGATATTTTGGAGAGCAAGATCCGAACTGAAAGTTTCACCAGGGTCAATACGCTGAAAAAAGCCATTGTCCGCGAATTTTTAACTAGTATATGGCATATAATTGGCGCTTACAACATTTGCTGGCTATTTGGTCGAGTTCCTCCTCCTAATTGTGCGGTGTGCGTCTTGTTGTTATCCGACAAATGACTGGATCAACAGTTTAATGCCGCCTCCAGATGGATTTTTGTGAGGAGCTTTTACATGGCAAAAATACACTTGGAGGTTTGCCATTGCCTGCCGAGGACCGATCATGCAAAACATTTTTGACAATTTCCGAGTTTCGCCCCACACCGGGTTTTGAGCTCGGACACTACCGATTGGTAATCAGGCAACAACCCATTCGGCTACGCCGGTGGCATCCAATAATAGCGGTATATACTTGTATAGACGTAGCTACTGTCTCTAATAATGAATTCGGCACACAATGGAGAAAAATATGATCACATTCATGTACAATTTTTATATACTTTGCATATGTAGGCCTGTGCAAATGTGTGTATATTTGCTTTACTACTTTCAGTTACACGTATGTGGTCACAACTAATTTGACAGTTGGGAAATGTTTGCGACAACTCGACAACTGTGCCTTTGTGTGTAGATGTGCAATTAACGAGTGCTAATAACAGTTGTAATAATGGAGGCATTGACTGAAAAATACGCACCAACGAGAATTGTTAAGTTGAAAAGTTAATGCACTGGATGATATATTCGACAGAGCTGATGACAGTGACAAAGTATTCGACCAGTAATTACCAGAATTTTAGATATTTCACCTGAATGTGTTAGAAAAAAGTATAGTAAATTATAATCGCCGCATGTGAGGTGTATTATTTCAAGGTGATACATTTGTTTCATTTTTATTTGTATAGACGAGTTGATAGGTATGTAACATTTTCTTTCTGAATTATTGTGAAAAACTGCTTATTGATTGTGATTTTGAATTGAACTTTCCTCGCTTAATCTAAGTTTGAAGGTAGTCCTATTATTTATTAACTACGGGTATAAGTACTGGGCCTAACAAAGAAAACACTTCTTTTTTTTGTGGTCAAAATTAGACCTATTCATCAACGTAATTTCCATGAAGAACAACGCAATCATTCCAGCGCCAGGTAGTATCGTAAAGATTTCTCTGTATCCCAAAGTTCTGTTTTCGTGCCAGAAACCATATTTACGGAGTCTACACATTGCTTCCTAAGATCCCATCAACACATATGCTCATGACATTTGTAGTGCAGAAACTTACATTTCTTCGCAGGCTGTATAGCTCACGAAGTGTGGACTTAACCATAGACCGTCCCCACCAAATCACAAAGGCATAAATGATGATTGGTCTGATTAGTGCTGTGTACATCCACGTGATCACTGCTGGTTTCATATCCTAGGTTTTATCAAAGACTCTATGGCATTGTTGAAAAACCTTCCATGCAATAAATTCAAATTGGTCTGGACGGTTACGATTCTGACTAGTGTAGCCCATAGGTTAGTTCGGCAACTCCTTCAGACAAGTTTTTCAATCATGTCTTGTGAAAAACTGATAATATAGGGTTTTCCAAATAGAGGTGTTATTTTGATATTCAAAGAAAAATGCTATTTTTTATTATAATTGACCGGATGATTATTTGATTATAAAGAGGTAGGTATGCCGTTAATAGTGGAAAATAACATCAGGCAAATGACCACCACGACCACGCTTACAGGACAATATCCTTTTCGTGAAATTTTCCATAACCGAATTGCAAAGTTGCGAAGTGTCCTCGATAGCCTCACGAAATCCATATTTGAGGTGGGCAATTGTGATCACCTCTTCGAGAGATAACACGGTCCGCAAACTTTTCCCGTAAAAGATCAATGGTTTCGTTGCTTGTGTGGCACGTAGCGCCGTCTTGTTGAAAATAAACGTTGTCTAGATCAATACCATCCAATTCCGGCCATAAAAAATCGTTAATCATCCCTCGATAGAGCAATTCATTCCAAAATAACACCTGTTATTGGAAAACCCTTTATTTTTTATCTTAAAATAAATTACATATTAATATTTATGCTTAAATGAATATACAAATATTTAGTTGAACACAAAAATGGCGGCACTACTGCTGTTCACATGTGGCTCTTTTAATTTGCGTCATGGAATGTACAGCCTCTTGTAATCAACTGAAATCAACCAGACAAAAATGTTTAATTAAAAAAAGGTACTCCACTTTGCATTTATCTAACTTTCAAGGCAGACAAAGAAAGAGGGAGAGACCCGAGAGAGAATGAGAGAGAGAGAGACAAAGAGAGAGAGAGAGACCCGAGAGAGAATGAGAGATAGAGACAGAGAGAGAGAGGGAAAGAATATATATCTAAATAAATTTACAAAATTTGCAGAGAATACGAATAGGCAAAATTTACAAATAAATTCCCCCTCATCGCTCGACATATTGACAACTCGTACTTTTAAGAGAGGTAGTTGCATTGCGTGCGGACGAGCCACTGACGATACGACCCGTGTGCGGAGGCCCTAACTGCGTTAATTTCTAAACATTCTTCAAATTGAATCTGCCTTGTGAATACCTGCTTACCATAAGTGTCTTGCTTTTACCTAATAGCACTGCTTACATACTATTCACAATAGAGCAGGCGCATCCAACTTTGCACTAAACATCAATCGGCTTTTTTTTACAGACGTACACGGGAACAAATTTTTTTTTTCGTAATATTTGAAGGTAAATTAGTTCAAAAATTCTTAATATACCAATTATCGAGGAAAAAAAGAATTACGGTAAGCAACGACTATGGATCTGAGCTTGGACGAGATAATTAAAACCAACAAGATTGCTCGACCATCAGCAGTTAAGAAATTGTAAGTATGTCGAAATATATTTCCCTGCAATAGTTCGGAAAACCCTCGTAAAGGATTAACATTGCGAAAAACCTTATATAAGCCTCTATTTAAACAGAGCGTTGTGACTGATGCCCGTAATAAAATAATACAAAATATAAACTGTCAAATATTAGACGGTCAACAGCAAATAATCAACCGAAAATGGATGGATTTATGATGGATTCCTTTTCTTCTACGTTATATCTTTTTTCTCTCTCGCGGAACGAAAATGCCCAAAACGTTGCATGGCCTTGAAATTTTACTCTCCATTCTCGCTCGTCCATCGACGCCTAAGAAGTTTCACTTCTCTCTATCCTTTTTCCTCTACGTTATACCTTTTTTCTCTCTCGCGGAACGAAAATGCCCAAAATGTTGCATGGCCTTGAAATTTTACTCTCCATTCTCGTTAGTCCATCGACGCCTTAGAAGTTTCACTTAAAAAATTACACTATTTGTTTTATAAACTAATTGATCAAAATAATAGTTTAAGTAATAATTTATATACAATTTGAGGTTTTTGTAAAGGCTAATGTATAAAAGAATACCCCTATAAAATATTAAGTTGAAATCTTGATTACTTTTTGAGTTATATTTGAGAGCGCGGAAAAAAACATATTTCGACGCTCATCAATTCTCTGACTTTATAGGAACTTTTTAGACTTTCTATTAAGCATTAAGCTTAAAACATTGAAAAGATATTCTTTATGTTGTAAATGAATTTTTAAAGAATACAAAAATTGAAGATTTTAAAGTGCTGTTGAAGTTGCGACCCTCCAGAATGCCTCGGTTGCTCTATAATTATATGCAAATCTCTCTTTTCTACTACCGATAACTAAGTTAGACTTAATTTTATTATTATTTAGGTTCCACATTGCAATATTTTTCTTTTGACAAAACGTTAACTAATTTTAAAGTAGTTTAAAATTGTTTTATTCGTTGTCATTAATTAAAGAAAAGTACCCAATTTGCTTTATTTTGAATTGCATTTTTGTAAGTTAATAACGCAGTAGTTTTGTAAGTAGCAAATACCTTTAATTACTCAAACGTTTTATTCAAATACAGAGCTCATAGCTCGCTTAATAAAAAAGCATGCAAAAATTCGCTTAAATAATATGGGGTTAGATAATAGCTAATCACACGGTTGTTAATATTCACACTTGAAGTGAAGCCAGTTTCCAGTTATATAAACAAAAGTACAATTTCATATTTCATATTACATCATCATTATCTGCCCACTAATATTTGTTGTTATTATGCGAGCAATGCTCCACCGTCTCAATGAGATAAGTATGCACTTAATTAAGTGACGTTTCATATCTAAAAGCAAGAAAGCAGACAGAATTAGGCTGCCATAAATATAATATTTTTTGGCTTTGCTATTGGCACTTGTTGTTGATATTGACAATCTTATCGGCATTTTTATATGTAGTGCACACGCGTCATTTGCTCACACGCTTATACAGAGCTAATGAAATGAGCTAACCAGGCCACCCTCCCTGCCAGTGTTAAGAGGTATTTTCCACCACCTCTGCTATTTGGAGGCTAATTTTGGTTCAGCAAGCAGACGTTTTTAATTTTTTGTTATTGTCATACTAAATACCATCATAAATGTCCAAGATCCTACTTCATTTGCTTATTTGAGAACGATTTGTTCCAAAGAAGCGAGGATAGTCTCATCAGCCGGAAAGGTCATGGCGACGATTTTTTGGGATGAGATACCGTTCGCATTAAATTTTCAGAAAAAGGATCACTGGATAATATTACAGTGAGTTATTGGACCACTTTCACAAAAAATTGAAGGAGATATGGCCGAATTTGACGAAAAAGAAGGTACTGTTTCACCACGATCATGCACCAGTACATTCACCCAGAGTTGTCGCCCCCAAACTGCTTGAATTGCATTATGAATTGCTGCGACACTCTCCGTATTCACCCGATCTGGCTCCCTCCGACCTTTTCTCGTGAGGCTCGTTGGGGGGGACCTGGCTTGTAGGGAAAAAACTTAGTTCAGACGAGGAAGCCATCGCCGATACACAGGCATATTTTGGATTGTTCGACAAATCCTATTTTTTGGAAGAGCTCAAAAATTGCCGGAACGTTAGGAGAAGTGTATCTTTCTAGAAAACTATGTTGAAAAATAAAAAAAAGATGTTAAAAAAATGGTGTCTGCATTTCTAACACGGGTACTTATGAAACCCCCTTCGTACACATGAATAATTTCGTAAGTTAGGGCCGATTCCTACTACTCCAACTACAGAGGGCACCGTAAAATTTTTTTTTACTACTGATCTGAGCTACTACCAGTAACGGAACGTCTCTAACTTCGTCTCCGACTTCGCTTCAACTCTGTCTGCAACATAAAATTCACAAATTAAACTAAACTAAATCAAATTAAATGAGAGACAAGGGTGGTCAATTCCTAAAGTCAAAAGCGCTGCAAATACTACATTCAAACGCTTTAAGCAAAGCTGTCATTTAGTCTCATTTCATATATAAAGTTCTCGAAGCCAAGTAAGAAAAACCAGCCTGCATTGGGCCTGCACCTTAAGCGTCGGTATTGCTGATGTTGTTTCCTTAGGTGGCTCACCGGTGGTGTTGTTATTGTTGTCTCGCGCTAGCTTGTAGACATAAGACCAGCTTTTTGCATACAGTTGGAATATGTAAGCAGATGATTGTTTGGTTAAAGTAAAGTCACTTTTAATATTATTGTCACCAATTTGTTGCCATAAGTTACTTACTATTAAATACATTTTTAATGTTTCAAAAAATAAAAATAAAATATTTTTTTGTGGAACATTAATTCAATTTGATTTTGAAATGGAATAAGAATCGCTGGGGAGAAAATAATGCAGTATATCACAGTGGAAAGTCGAATGGAAATTCAAAACAACACGATGTGCTGATTCCACTAATGCCCATTTTTTTTCACCGATATACCATTTGATTTTAAGCGACTGCAGAGCCCTCTTCTTCTCTTCCCTCATCTTTAATTCTATCTATGCCTATTAAAAAGACTCACAAGGTCCATACCTTCAATTACTTAAATGTGTTTTTATATATCCTTGTTCACTGTCCCATGTGATGTCGGCAGCTGCTAGCTTGCGCAACGTCGACCTTCTCCACGTAATATTTGACCGACCGTGACCTCTGATCTCTTGCGGGTTCCAGTCCAGTGCCATTCTTCTGATACTATCTGGTGGTTTTCTAAGCGTGTGACCTATCCATCAGCACTTTTTATGTTTTATTTGCCATAGAATGCGCTCCTCATTCGCTGATTTCGACAGTGCGTCGTTGCTCATCGGCCACAATATTCTACAGAGGATGCGTAAGCATTTGTTAACGAAAGATTGTAGCCTCTGTGTGTTGGTGAGACCAGACATGTTTCGCTTCCGTACAACAACACTGACTCCACGCATGAGCTGAATATTCGCAGTTTAGTGCGCCTCATCACGTCGTCTTTGACAATGACGAAGAGAAGGGGCGACAGGGGATAACCTTGCCTTACGCCTGTGTAGGTGGCGAATGGGTAGCTGTTGGTGCCGTTATGAAGCACTGCAAATTCCGAGTTAACGTAAAGGGTAAATGAGTTCTTTTGCGCTAAGGTGTGATCGCAAAACTCTGTGCTGATTTTCTCCTTTCTTTAGAACGAGGTTTTTCAGTGGTAATTATTATAGCGTCACGTTCCGGTATCGTTCGGGCTAAATTTCGTTTTTGTTACAGGAACTCATTATCAAATTTAATTCAAACGATGATATCACAATCACTTTTTCTACGACAGCAACGCACAAAGACTACCTTTCATTGCTTCAATGGCTTTGTTTGTAGACGATATTAGCTTTTGCTTCTATTTCTGTTTTCGCTAGTTGCTCGCTAAACTGATGAAGGAGCGAACTACGGATCGGTTTGTAGAAACTTCATGTGTGGAGTTTTCTTCACGTTATCATATTGGGGAATAAGTTCGTACGCTTTTATTTAAACGAAAAACAATAATTATATCAATAAGTTAATCTACTATAGTATATTCGCCATTGCTGTTGACAATTTCTTCCCACCTCTTGACCAATTTGTTGATGTCGTTCCGCCAAAAATCAACTGGTTCGGTGTCAAGGAAGTTTTTAAGCCAGTTTTTAAGAACCTCTTTGTTACCGAACCTAACGCCCTTGATATGGTTTGACAGGGAGCGGAAAATATGGTAATCGGTCGGTGCAAGGTCCGGATAATACGAAGAATTCGAGCTCTTGGAGTGCGACTTTTATGACTTGTGCAATATGGGGACGACTTTCTTTATTTTTTTTCGTTGAACTCGTGAGGCACCCAACCTCCCAATTTCTTGGCAAATCCCTTTGAATGAAGGTGATTAAGAATCGTTTTATGATCGCAGTTCATTTTGTCTGCCAATTCACGACTGGTTTTGCGACCGTTCTTCTTCAAAAGTGATTTGAGACGTTCTTTATCAAATTCAGAAGGCCTTCCGCCGCAGGACGTGTAATCGACGTCAAAGTCGCTATTTTTGAAATTTGCAAACCATTTCCTCGTTTATGACACCTTCTCCATACCCGTCATAAATGTCTCGGGCTGCTTCGACAGCTTTTTGACCTTGATGAAAAGCAGAGAAGAGCGGGCTTCGCAAATGTTGATTTTTGCATCCTGAGTATTCCATTTCTAAGCCTCAAAACTTAAAAAGAATTCAATAACTCAAAAAGATGGATAACATAGCTTTATAGAGCAGAAAGAGTTCTATCGAATGAATACTTTTTGACATATCATTTAAAATAGAAGAAGATATAAAAGCGCTATGAACTTATTCACTAACCCAATATATTCAGGAAAGGTACAATAATAAAGAGAATATTGTTAAATAATGCCAAAAGCCATACATTCATTCATCGCTTGGTTGAATATTTTACTAGACATTTGTCCATGTTATCAACGCCACATTTGTTTGTTTTTTATGATCAACTGCATTCTTATGAATTATGGCACGCTAATCGGAGTTCCGAACACAGGGAGTTGTTTAATAGGTTATCAGTGCAATATCCTTTGGTTTTGTGACCTAATGACCAGCTAACGCCTAGAAGTTCTTTTGCAAACAAAAATCGTATGGCGTTAGTTTTCCTACAAGGGAGCAATCGAGAGATCCCGAGAAGTATCTTGAGAAGCTCTCTCCTCGGAAAAGGTGCTGAATAATGGAATCGCTTTTTAACAGTAACTTCAGTTGCTTTACTACTTTAGGTATAAATAACAACGACCATTGGCTTGACACTGTCAATACAGTCGTTATAGCAACCAAATTATAATAACCTTGGGCACAAGTGCCCACAGGTATAAAAAAAAACTTATCGAATTTATTTTCAGATACTGGCAGTGACGCAACATGCAGAGACGCGCGACTTTCTCTGTTGTGTATGTAGGCATAGGCGCTAAATAAAGGACAAATATTTGCATTTGCAAATTAATTTCATATAAGGCATGGAATATTAAATGAAATAAAAATTTGCGTATGCAAATGAATTCCAAAATTCATGCGTACATTTTCCTCGAACTAATAAATTGAATAAATTGAATTTGTGGACAAAATTATTTGTTAATCTAATTGACTGAGAAGTTCTGATAATAAAGTTGGTGTTATTGGCCTACTTGTGTTACGTTGCAGTCGCTCCACGCTTCAGATGTGTGTGTACATACATAGTATGTATCATATTTGTGTATGAGTATGTGGACGTACACATGTGGGGGCAGTAAACCAAATTTACACTAAAGTAAAGCCAAAGAACAAACAACATAAAAAACTAAATACTTGAACTATGTAAATAAAGCTTAGCGTGGCACTATCAGCAAAGTAGTGGGAAGAAAAAAAGAAATATCTACATACTTGCAAATGCTACTCTTAATTAACTTGTTGTCAGGGCGTAATCGAGTAGTTACTATATTTGCTCGCCGGCTGTAGTATTATTGGGATGTTGGCGATAAACGGCCGGTTGACGTATGCGAATATTTGGGAATTTTCGCAATGACTTTTAATTTATGAGTTCGTAAATTAAATTCAGTAGAAGTTGTAAGAAAAAATTCTTGGATAAGTTTTTTCGTAAGTTTTATTTATACATACATATGCGCAAAATTAATCATCCCGTTTTGTTTTTTAATAGCTTTTCTACTAAATAAAGGGTGATTTTTTAGCTATTATCTTTTTAAACAGTTGGTTTAAACAACTGACGCACGTTTCACTTTTGTAAAGTTATAAATGTTTGAAAGAATGTATTGTTTTTAATTTTAAATATATTTATTGAAATTGTATCATTTCAAGCTAGGCATCCAGCTTGTGAAACGATTGTTTTCTTTCTTGTGCAAGAAACTTGCATTTTATAGCTTAGCAAAATTAATGCTCAAGCTGGCAGGATCGCCATGTAATAATTTATGTAAAAGAAAATTATTTTTGTCTCGAGCGGTTAACGCTTACAGACTCTAACTGTCTGCATTCAATCATGCACAGTATTTTACTTAATTTCTTTTCTCTGCTGGAGCAGGAATTCCAGTTGGGTTATGCGCTCCCAGATTGCGCTAGCTTTTTCCCAGGATGGTGGTGGCTGCTGGTTTACCTCCCTGATGAGTATGCTGAATTCCCTCTTTATTCTGGTGGTGTAGCCTCCTCTTCTTTTTGGCTTGCTCACCTTTGGGATGGAAACCTCTTTTGGTTTTTGGTTGAGGCCGTTCCGTCTCCTGTATTCCTCCAAGGAGATTGGTTGCGGCCCTTGACCTCGGTTGTTCATCTATTTTTTGGTTGTAATGGCTTAACCAAGTAAGTTCTTCCTTCCGCAGCTGACGGATAGTTTTGGCTGATCACGTCAGGACTTAATATTTGGTGCTTTTTTAGGGCACTTGCAATTTTTGGTGCAGATATCGTCAGCACTCATGCAATATTTTGCACTTTGTTTGTGCAAGAAACTTGCATTTTATAACTTTACACTGTCAAACATCTTCAGTTTGGTCTATGATTTAACCACGAATCGTCTTATAAACGAACAACGCTTGCAAATCATCTATAGTATTATTTTAAAACATGGCGCTTATTCTGACTAAACTACAATATGCACAGATATGAAATATATATCAAAAGAAAGGTTTTGATGAGCATATTTCCGGAAAATTATAAAAATTAAAATTGTTTAATTTGTTCATGAAATATTTGCGTGTAAAGTTATCAAAATTTTCATATTGATAACAGCGATGTCTATGCAAAGTGAGACAAACAAATATATACA
This sequence comes from Anastrepha fraterculus, assembly GCA_037575425.1. NCBI lineage: Eukaryota > Metazoa > Arthropoda > Insecta > Diptera > Tephritidae > Anastrepha > Anastrepha fraterculus. The sequence continues at coordinate 13,034 of JAYXIM010056663.1, read as the reverse complement.
TACATATATGAGTACGTTTGCTTTGTTTAGCTCCCTTTCTAATGAGCACAGCATTGTACACATTTGGATTCTCAATAATTGTTTTGTTTTGTTATCCTTACTAATAAATACATATGTATTCATGAACATATTCCCAACGGGTGCTGCTAATTTTTTCCGAATTTTGTTGTGATGGCAATCATCTTCTTCTTCTATCTTCTTCTATAGTATTATTATCTATAGTATAAAAAAAAAATTACTGATTTAACTGAAAAAAATTTTAAAAATGTTATATGCATAAGTTCTTACATGTGACATATGAATAAAAATATACACTTTTCTAATCATCATAACTTTTAATATATAAAGTGTCACATATGCTGCTTACTTTCCGTGGGAAAAAAGCCCACCCGATTTTCGGGGGTTACATACTAGTTGAATTTTATTATAAAAATGCGTGTTCTGTTTATCGCGCGCTTCTTTCATTTTATGGTCAGTTTAATCGACTCACTGAGGCGGCTATTCGAGCTATTGTGACTAAATTTAGAACCAAATTGACCGTGAAATGATATCCAACTTTTCTTTGCGCAAAATGCAAGAGCTTGACTTGCATGACATATGGTTTCAGCAAGACGGTGCCACATGCCACACAGCACGCGTAACAATGGACTTGTTGAGTGGCGAGTTCGGTGAACATTTTATTTCACGTTCGGGACCTGCCAATTGGCCACCCAGATCGTGCGATATAACGCCTTTAGATTATTTTTTGTGGGGCTATGTTAAAGCTCATGTCTATTCAGACAAGCCTGCTTCAATTAACGGATTGGAAGACAACATTATTCCGGTGGGGATACTATTTTTGCGCCACCTTTAAGTTGTTATATTCTTTATTTATTTATACAAATTTTATGGTTTAAAGATTTTTATTTGTTGTATTTCATATTTAATATTTTTTATTTTATGTTTTATATTAAGCATTCAATACCATATTTTTTATTTTAAATCATATCATCAAAAAATTACAAATCTTATAATTTAAAAAACGTTTAAGCCTTCTATAACACCTGCAACTTTTTCCATTCACATTTCCTCAAAGGAAGAGTGCCTGGGGTGTGACTTTTGGAGGAAAACAGGGCATGGCAAACTGGTTTACGGACGGCTCGAAGTTGGACGGAAGAGTTGGTGGAGGAGTATTCTGCGAGGAGCTCCGCAACAAGCTCAAATTTAGGCTTCCGTACCACTGTTGTGTTTTCACAACGGAAGTAGCCTTTATTAAGGAAGCAATGGATTGGTTGCATACTTCTGAAATTACTGTAAAAGATGTAAATATCTACTCCAAAAGGCAAGCAGCAATTAGAACTTTGGGCACGTTGTTTGTGCATGCAAAATTAGTCGGCGAATGCCTAAATTCTCTTTCGATTGCATTCGAATACTTCGATATCAGGCTTATTTCAGTGCTCGGTCACAGCGGCATAGAGGAAACAGTTTTCCTGGGCTGATGAGTTGGCACGAAAGGAGACCCTGGAAATTGTTTAATCGCAAAAGGAGAGGAGGTGAGTTCTGCTCCTGGAAAGATGGGTCTCGCGTCAACTCTGCGAGTGCTGGGCTAATGCGCAAACGTGCAAAGTCGTGAGATTCTTCTTGTAGATAGGGGGCGCTCGTACCAACTTCTAAGGCTAGCAAAGTCGCAGCTCTCGAATTTGGTAGGTATTCTTACCGGACATTGTCCATTGGGTGTTCATGAGATGAGGCTTGTGATTGCTTCAAGCCCCTTCTGCAGAAGCTGTCTGAAGGACGAAGTGGAATTATCTCAGCGCTTTTTCCTCAGCTGTCCTGCTTTCGTCGGGTAAATGTTTTGGATATCTGGGCTTTCACGTTTTCGCTGTATTTGCCGATATTGCGGGTTTAAACATCCCACACCTGTTGAAGTTCATCAGTAGCTTGAAGCGGTTAATACGTACGTTAATCACCAGTGTTCGACGCCATCTAATTCAAAGCCCCGTCTTTTTTTCCGCCTGTCTGTGGACACCTCTCAAGGGCAGCACAAAAAACTTATACACCATTTAAATGGAAGGAAGATGCCACTTCTATTTTTTATATCTTTTGCTGTGCTCTTTGCATACAATAACTAAATAAAATATTTTATCAAAGGCCCAATTTCGAACTTGCAAGAGTCATATTTCGATTTCGGTTGCTAACTTCAACAAATGGAGATATTTATTATTTATTTATAACTCAAAAAAAAAAAAAAAAAATTGGTTGGTTCAATTTCCATTAGGCTTAATTCCAATTTGAGGCCCTATGTTCCACTTAGAGCCCACGGGAAAATATAAAATTTCTAAAAAAAAAGTTGATTTTTCCGTGCAGTGTTCTTACTCAGTGCATCAGTTATTACCTATGAGTTGTTGCCTTATTTTTGATTAATTCAACCAAATGTATGATAGTTCCTCCAGACATTGCGTGTTTTAAAATTATTTGGCGTCATCTCCGCATCGTTTTTCAGCAAAGCCTTAGATTTGTTTGATAAAATTTAAACGCTCAATTAACACTTCCTCTGATGTTCACTTGTGCATGAATCAAACTGCTTCAACCAAAAGAAAAGTATCACATAATCGTAAATAGGTATGTACACTAGTATAAAATTCGAATACCGAGTCTTTTGTTGCCTTTCAGGAATTTCGTCGCATCCCATTTATGAACTTCAGTTCATATGTACATACATACAGGGTGGGCCATGTAAAATTTGCTTTTTGAATCGGCTATAAAAATAAAACTAATCAATATTTTTTCAAACTTTTTTTTTATTTTGAAGATTGAACATTGTCATTTATGAATGAAAAATAATATCGTTCAAATGACTGCCACGACTGGCTTCACAGTAGGCCATTCGATCAACCCAATTTTTAAGTACATGCTCGATTGTTTGGGCTCCAATTTCGGGCAACTTCGATTTCGTGTTTTAAAGCATCAATCGTCTCTGGATGGTTCGCATAGCATTTGTCCCCACAAAAAATAGTCCAACGGGCTTAAATCACAGCTCCGAGGCGGCCAATTGTTATCGGAATTTCGGCTGATTATTCGGTTTTCAAAAACGGTAGCCAAAAGTTCGAGTGTAACTCTGGCAGTGTGACAAGTTGCACCGTCCTGTTGAAACCAAATGTCGTCCATGTCATCCTCTTCAATTTTTGGAAACAAAAACTCGTTGAGCATGTCAACTATGTCAAGGTAACGCTCGCCATTTACTGTAACCGCGGCTCCTCGCTCATTTTCGAAAAAAAAAATGGCCCGATGATGCCGCCAGACCAAAAACCGCACCAAACAGTGACTCGTTGTGGATGCATTTGCTTCTCTACAGTAACGTGTGGATTTTATGAGCCCCAAATCCGACAATTTTGCTTATTGACGTAGCCACCGATGTAAAAATGAGCTTCATCAGAAAAGATGATTTTTCGGTAAAAATGCTCATCTTCGGTCAAACGATTTTCTGCCCATTGAGCGAACCGAAAATGCATTGGATGGTCATTAGTCTTCAGTTCTTGCACCATTTGAACTTTTTAAGCCTTCATACCGAGGTCTTTATGCAAAATTCTCCTCAAAGAAGTGCATGAAATGCTCAATTCTTGAGGACGATGACGAGTTGAGGTTGTTGGATGTTCACGCACATTTTCGGCTACAGCAGCAATGTTTTCGGGTGTACGTACTGTAGGAGCACGTTCACGTGTTGTTTTATCCATTAACGATCCACTTTCACGAACACGATTAACAAATTGACAATCTCGTTCAAGCGTATAGCGTCCCATTTCGTAAATGTCAAACCTTTAAGTAAATTATGAACGCATTTGACATGCCATTCTCAAAAAAATAGGTGGTTCAAAAAGCAAACGCTATATGGCTCACCCTGTACATACATATGAGTGCATATTAGGATGATCCTAAATTTATTCTATGGCCAAACAAAGCTCACCAGCAATAATTCTCATTGTCTATGTGTTTGCGGCCGTGGTCGTCTAGAGTAAGTGCACTAGCCTGCCAGAGGTTGTGGGTTCGAATCCCACGTAAGGCACAGTCCTCGCACTTTTCCAAATTTACCTACCTAATAGAATCTCACTCCTTAAACCCAAAAACTTATCCTTTCCATCCTTATTCAAACACAATAGTCAGCGCATTATTTGCATGGCAAGAAAAAGACACAGTTACACATTGCAGTGACGCCAGCAAGAGGAAGCGGGCTATCGCTGTAATAGTGTAGACACACCAAATTTAGCGAAGTCCTCAACCATCTGCGCGATCCTTCTGACAGAAAAATGTGAAACACAGGTAGCGCTCCAAGCAGTAAGAAGACGTTGTTCCTAATCAACGACAGGTGAGCATTCCCACTAATCGCCTACCCTATCAGATATCAAATAGATTAACGAAACCAACGCAGGCCACGTCTTGTCGAGGCCCTATGCTAGCGAGAGGAGTGAACAAGGAAACAAAAAATAATAAAATGTGTTTGCCCATATAAGCTTGATCTAGTTAGAATTTAGCCTTCCGTAATTGCTTTTAAATACACATCCGCGCTGTTAGTTCAGCCTTTTCGAAACTGAATAAAGAAGCAAAGCGAATGGGTCTGGTGGTTAACGAGGACAAAACGAAGTACATCCTGTCATTAGACAAACAAGGTGTGCACTCGCGTATCGGCACCCACGTAACTGTTGACAGTTATGAGCTCAACGTTGTAAGAGACTTCGTTCATTTAGGAACCAGCATTAACACCGATAACAATGTCATTCTGGAAATCCAATGGAGAATCTCTCTTGACAACAAGTTCAATTTTGGACTAGGTAAGTAGGAAATTAAGTAGTAAAACTCTCTCTCAACGAACAAAACTAACACTTTATAAGTCTCTCATAATGCCCGTCCTATCGTATGGTGCAGAAGCTTGGACGATGAAAACAACCGATGAGGCGTCCCTTGGAGAAGATATTTGCAACATACCTCTAATTAATTATCATATTTTGGTAGTTATCCCCAAACGTAGGGAATAATAACAATAATATTTTTTTCTTTTTGGCCCACCCTAATGGATACATTTACATATATATGTTGGTATATAAGCGAATAATTGTAATAAAGGCATTTATCTTGATTGCAAATAATGGCATTCGCTTACTCATTCTTCCACCATTCACTTAAAAAAAAAGTAGTGTATCTCTTACGCCGCCATACTCACTTTACCTAAGTGGGTATAAACAAATTTTAGGCACACTTACCGTACATCGAAGAGTTCATGGTTCAACGGTTTTCGACTATCAGTTAGAGTATTGTCAATGCCTCTCCGCAAGTTGCAAAAAATTGTTTGTCTCAATGTTCAATTTCACTTAAACGAGGTCGGTAATGAACTCGTGGCCTCAGATCATAAGCCCAAGAGAGGTGTACTTTGACATGCTCGACTACGGCGACAGAATTTACAATTTGCAATCTGTGCTTCAATCATTCATGCCGAAACTTAATAAACTCATGCAGCTGCGTTGCAAGCGTTGATTGATCTAAAATGTGCGACATTTCCGAATTAAGAAACAAAACTATACCGCATCAGTAAAGACGAAATATGTATCTGTATATGTATGGACAAGTATATGTACATTAAATGGGGTCGATTTTAAGACTGCCAAAATACATCAAAATAACAAAAATAAAGATCGGCCGGAAAGTTCGTAAAACACATAAAAAGTAGCCTTAAAATCATAAGCTTAACATTTGGTTAGATCATCTATTAAGATAAAGAGAATTATATTGTGAAATGGCAAGCGTTTAAAGTGTGAATAAATTTCTATGCTCAAAGAGCGGAAGTTAATCCAAGCTTAGGCCAAGTTTGTTTATTTACTTTAGACTAACGGCTCAGTGAAGGGGCCCCTTACTGCTTACTGTTTTTAGGCGCATGCAAGGCATCTGTTTTATTTTATAAGCCTGCTGGGAATTATAGAAATTTAAACGTGAGAGAGTAAAATAATAGCCACATAGCACGGACAACTTATTCAGCAAGAAACCTTTGGGAAATGCAAAGTATTTTCATTGAATCTCGTTAAACTCACGGATATTTTTTCATCACCAAATCGCGTGACATTCTTCCGCAAATCGACCCACTCTAATGCGAATTTTTTTTTTCATTTGTCATATCATCAGCACAGCGTGCATAAATAATAGAGGAATGGAGCAAATTGACCAGTGACTGAGAAGGCGTTTATTTGCTTTTTAATCCCTAAAGAGATGACAATTGTCCAGTTAAAACCAACTTGATAAGATCAAATAAATTTTTCAATGAAATCTGTGTAAGTTTCCACAGAGGAATAACTGCATACATGCAAATGTATGTCTATATAAGTATAGAGGGTCGCTCAAGACACAGCTTACATTCGCTTAAAATTCAAATTTTGCAAATGATAAATTATTTTCTAAATAGGCGAGGGACTGCAAGCTAACAGATACTGTGAAACTCCAGTCAGGTTAATCGATCTGCTGTATTTTCTTCTTTCTTTCGGACAGTTTGATCAGCCACGACAATCTCGTATCGAATGCTAACTTTTAAGGCTTAAATTTTATACTTTTCTAGTTAATTCGCAAGCGATGGAACAATTGGCTGTATGAGCCTTACGACGACATAGCCATAGCGCAGTGAATAAAAATCCAGCTGCTTCATTGGCCTGGGTTATGGCGTCCGAATGGAAGTAAACGCTAAGGCTCTGAAAGCACTCGGAGCGGTACCAGTTGGTGGTAGCAGAGGAAGAGCAAGACGAAGAGGACCGGTAAATTACACTACACTGACAGGGTTTAGTATTTCTGCTACAATAACAACAACAACAAGGCTTCGTAAGGTTGAGAGGAACTTAACTTCACTTGGTGCTTCCAACTGGCGCTGGTTAGCACGAGAAAGAAGCAACTGGCGCGCTTTGTTAAACTCGGCAAAAATCGCGTAAGTGGTTATCGCGGCAATCAAGAAGAAGAAGAGTAGGTTAATTCGCATAAACTCAAATTTTACAGAAAAACTCTCAAAGCTTAAATTATTCTTACCGGAAGTTGCAGTTATTATTACTTCAATATTATGAAGGCATTTAGCCCTGCGACCTGAAAAATCTATTGCGCACTCTTCATGGTATTAAATTATTTCTTTGAGTAAAACTTCCGCAATAAATGTTAGTATTTGCCATATTTTTTTTGAGTTTTATTTCTTCCTCTGCTAACATAAATTTACCCAGGTGTTTGTTAGGAAATTTATTTACCATACATATTTTTTTTCGTTGGCCGTGCGATACAGCGCAACGACTTGTTGAAGTAGCATATCGTCAATATCCATGCGACACTGCTCACCAAACAGGAACAGGAAAATAAAGTAATATATTACCTTTGATTTTCCAGAGCCCAAAATACGGAAATGAGCTTTGTCTGAGGAAATAATTTTTTCAGCAAAACCATTCGTTGAAGATTTTAATAATTTTTATACGGTTCTCTAGTGAAATTGAACTAATTTCTAGTAAAATATTGATTTTCTGCCTATTATGGGTAAAAAGAGATGCCGTAGAACTATGAGCTGTCAAAATAAATAGAAAGAAATTTCTACTCACAAGACCCTTACACACATTTGCGCGGAATCAAAGCAAGAATAACGAATTATGAAGAATATATTTAAGCAAATCATGTCGCAAAAAGTTAGATAAGGATGACACATATGCCCTTCTTTTTTATTGAAACAGTCAAATACGTTGAATTATTCGTATTTTTTAAACGCAAAACCTACTAACCAGGTTGCTTGTCTAAGACAAGACACTCGGTGACCGTAAGGCCATTGTGATACCTGCATTTGAATTCCATCCCCTTACTAAGTTGCTCAAACCACTTAGATCTTTTTAAGAAGGTAACTAGTCCCTCCAGTGAGACATTTTGCAAATTTTCCAGGCCTTCAAAGAAATATTCGTCAAGATATTTGGCACGACTTCTTTGAAACACAGGACATTCACAGAGAAAGTGTTGCACTGACTAAATTTCTTCTTCATCTTCACAACTAAAATCAACAAGCCCAAGAGGCAGGTATCTACAGCCAGCCAGAACTGTTGATATAATGGAGGAGATTGATGGGATTTAGGTTGGCGCACTTCCCCAGGCTGTCGAAGAAAGTAGCAATCAGTAACCTTAGTCGTCTAGGTGCCAAACCGGGACATTTACAGGGAAAGTGCTCAACAGTCTCCTTCTCTGAAAGGTGTCCACAATGGGGATTAAATGTGTGTGCCAATCGTCCAGTGACCGATAAACACAGCTAAGAGTTTGGAAATTGAATGGAGAGGAGTCCAAAGGACCTTCTAAGTCCTTCGTATATTGTACTGGAGCCAAAGGATTTTCGAAATAGCACATGCAGAAATGGAGCTCCATCTTTTCTGCACTTTCCTGAAAAATAACTTGTGCAATTCACCTTTAACAACTGTCAGGGGGATGACAATGAGGTCTCTGAGGCCAATTTAATACCCTTCCTGGCAAGCTCATCAGCAATTTCATAACCCATGTTCCCATGTCTTGGAACTCAGATCAGAGAAATGTTACTTGCACACCAAAGAGATTTGATCTCTTTACAGGGGTTGACCAGTTTGGATCTGCACCATGACGTCGTCAGAGCTTAGATCTCAGCTGGACTATACGTTAACATCTCCCTCGCTCTCCGTTCACTCAGCATTTTTCAAGCCGTCAAGATTGCAAAGACTTCTGCTTGAAAAACACTAGCAGTATTCGGCGGATTAAAGGAGATAGATAAATTGGCTGATTTGGAGAAAACCTCTTTTCGGACTCCCGATTCCATCTTGGAACCGTCAGTGAAAATAGAGCTGCAAGCTTCGGTGCAGATTTTCCCCTCGATCCAATCCTGCCAATTTGGAAAGCCCAAATCTAAGTTCTCCATGAATTATTTCTTATTTTCTGGTCTCTGAACAATTTGAAACATTTTCTCTATAATCTTTGAATAGTCACTCACAGAGCACCAGTGGCAAGTTTGTTAATATTCAAGACCTATGCCTTGTATGAAACGCGGGTCTATCCGAACTACAAGCGCTTTCTGTATACCAACTGTTGGGACTCTTTAAGCATTAAGAAGTCTACGTAAATTCTTTTTAAAAAATTAATATTTATGTAGTCTGACATCTTTGAACTACAGTGCTACTTCGATAATCCGTTATTCGTTCAATTGGGAACGTCGATTATCTGAGAAGATAAAAAATTATTAATTTGTTTTTATCTCCAAATTGCTTCTTTGGCTTCGAGTTCAAAAACTGAAGAGAGGAAAGGTTTAAAAATACCAAAATATGTATCCGTGCTAATTAAATAGTTATAATTTTCATATTTATTTGAGTTGAAAATTCAATTCAGTTCGGATTGTTGATGGCATCCTTCCAAATCAAAAAGAGTCAAAAAAATAAAAATGAAACTTATAAAAAAGCTTCTAATTTGATTAATGGGAGAAATCGATTATCCTATCCTCCCATCCTGACCAGCCTATATGATTGAGTGCCACTGTAAAATTTACGAAAAATCGAATAAATCTTATGTCAGAGACCTACTCTAGGCAGATGACAGGTTTCTTTTTCTATTAAATAAATTAAATTTTTTTTTTAATTTAATGAAATATAAATTTCTTGATTTTATTTTGGTATTAAAACTATAATTATAATATTGAGAACAGATACAACGCATAGTAGCTGTATATAGATTCCGCCTGTTAAATTTTGTAATTGTTTTGAATATCTAAAAAGGGGTTAAGCGCTTTCCTAGGGCAACACAATATAATCATCATTATTTTCATGTAGTCTAGGGCATCACCGTAACTGCCCAATGGATTTATGGGGAATGATTTATACAGTAGCAACATTCACCAGCTGCTAATTAAGTGAAGTAAGTTATGGCCTTAAACTAACTAGAGTCGTACTAGTTCGTAACTCATGAATTTTCTCATGTACAGGGTAAAAGTACATTTTGTCATGTGTTAGTGTTCGGTAAACAAGGCAGTTAGTGTCATAAATTTTAGTGTTCCAATTAGTGAAAAAGTACTGCAGAGAAAAGTTTGCAAATATTATTAGCTGGCGTTGGCAAATTAAATTTATTTAAAAAATAAAAACTTACCTATGACATGACACTTTTCATTTAAATAGTAAAATATGGATAACAGATGAGAGATGTTTAAACTTTAATAAAATAATATTGGGTAGTCGAGAAAGTCTTTTCGTATTTCTCATCAAACTTCAACTCATTTTGTTTTATATTTATAACGAACTTTATTAAACGAAATATGTACCATTTTGGTCGACCTCCTTTTGCCATTTTTCTTCTAGAGACATTATTCCATCAGTGTAAAACTTTTGTGGTTTCTCGACGAAAAACTGCGAAAAGTAATTTTCACAGGCTTCTCTTGAAGCCAACTTTACTCCATTAAGGGAGTTCTGCATTGACCGAAACAAATGGTAGTCCGATGGTGCAAGGTCAGGGCTATATGGTGGATGCATCAAAACTTCTCAGCCAAGCTCTCCCAGTTTTTGCCGAGTCATCAAAGATGTGTGAGGCCTAGCGTTGTCCTGATGGAAGACGACGCCCTTTCTGCTGATCAGTTCTGGCTATTTTTTTTTTCGATTGCTTGCTTCAATCTCATCAGTTGTTGACAGTAAAGTGTAGAATCAATCGTTCGAGAAGGCTGCAACAGCTCATAGTGGATGATTCCTTTCCAATCCCACCAAACACACAGCATAATCTTTCGAGGCGCCAATCCTGGCTTTGCGACCATTTGTTGAGCTTTACCACCCTTGTACCATGATCTTTTTCGCACATTATTGTCGTATTTGATCCACTTTTCCTCTCCTGTTACCATTCGCTTCAGAAATGGTTCGATTTCATTTCGTTTCAGCAAAGAACTGATACAGCATCGTCTCCATAAACTTCACAAATTTCATTGGTGGCTTGCGTGGCATTCTTCCCTTTTTTATACAAAAATTTTGAAATATAGCGAATTTCTTCATTATTTTCACTCATTTTTGAACAGCACAACTTTTTTTCAACTTCTCCGAATTTAATTTTTTTTGGTTAAATGAAGCTTCAAATGTCACCTTTCTAACACCATATGATATGGGACAATGTGATTAGTAGCACTAGAGATAGATGACCCCAACGACATCTATTGACAAAATACGAAAAGACTTTTTCGACTACCAATATGTTTAGAAGGTGTTGCCAAAAAGTTTTTTTTGAAATTAAGAAATTATTTGTATAGAAATTCAATTTGAAGAGCAAATTTACATTATGGACATACATAAGTGGTTCAGAAAACAATCTAATGAAGAAATACAGGGCTACGACGCCAGTGCTAACTCAGTTTAGTGTTGTTCGAAACTTTCCTGTAAACGCAACCAAAAAAAAAATGAGAAGTACGCAAAACATTAGAAAGGGCCCAAAATTATATTACGCCGCGGCTGCAAAAGTGATTAAAAAATCAAAAAGTTTGTTGTGATGTAGAATCAGCGATATAAAGTGTACAAAGATGTTGATGACTTTTCCTAGCTCGGCTTGAAGCGAGTGGCGACAAAAAAGCAGGATAAAGTGATCACCCTTCGTTGTGACTACGCCAAGCATGATCAGTTCTTGCTACAAATTAGAATAGATGTGAGTATCAACACCATGGGGCGTCGAGTGAAGGGGTCGAACGTATCCTACCGTCCCATATCATTAAAACTATTGCTCCCCGAAAAACCCATTGTGAAACAACAAAACAAGAAAATGGCGTCACAGTATTGGGCTGACCTTCCCAGTCTCCAGACGTCAACTCCATTGAAAATGTGTGGAGAACTATGACAACGCATCTTGCTGGAAGGCCAGTCTATGATTGAAAGCAACTCGTGCGTCAAGTTCGAAAAATCTGGTCCTGTTTGTCGACGAGCTACACAGAAAAGTTGGTTCGAAGCATGAAGAAGATGCCAGGCTATACTCGGCAACGATGAAGACTACACGGTTTATTGAGTAATTGCGCCTCGCAGTTTTGTACATACTTTCATGTAAAAATAATTTAAATATATGTGACCTGGTCTACCAAAAGGTACCTTACGTGCGAAAATAAGTTTTCGAGAAAACAGCAGTGAAAGTTTAAACTTCTAAAAACCCATTTCACCATTTTAAAGAGCCTTCCACACACTATTCGAATCAACAAAAAAGTGAAAAATGATTTTTTGACACGTAAGGTACCTTTTCAGAGACCAGGTCACATATATCTTTTATACTTCACGAATAATCGTGGTTCCTTTTCTTTCACACAGACTGTACATGAGAGCATAACATTGTGCGATGAGGCGTTAAAACTTGTTGCGCGTTTGAAAGAATTTGTCAAACAAATCGAGTCATTTTAAAAATTAACATTTAAAATTAAAAATATAAAAAAAAGAAAAAAATTAAATAAATAAAATAAAATTAAGCAATCAACCAATTGTTTCAATTAAAGTTGTATTGTCAATGCACATTATTAAATATTTATAAATTCGCACAAAAAATGAAATAAGCGACAATAGGTCTGTTCACGAAGTAAACGAATTTGTAACAATTCTTGCAAATGACGAGGTTTTGGTGTTCATGTATCCAAAAAAATTGCAAAGTAGGGGAAGGTGAGAGAGCAAAGAGAGCAAAATGGCATTTAATTTTGAGGTGAAGTTGCAAGTTTTTACTGGATAAATTTTTACTTGTGAGAATTTGCGAGTGAGAAAAACAGTTGATTGCAAAGTAAAAATAAACACGAATTAAAATTTGTGAATGAGTAAATTTTCTAAATTTAAATAAAAATGGAGGGTGAAATGGAGAACAAATATATATTTTATATAGAATTAATTTGAAGTTTAAGAAAGATTAAATAGGAATCGGCCAATGTTATAGAGGTATGTACTTCTGAACCACAGCCTCCAGTCACCGTTGCTGTAGTTTCCGAAACATGGAATGTTTTGCAACCGGCAGCGGTGATGAAATGGAACAATTTATTGTAGATAAAATAAAATCGTGTAATGCTAAGC
>JAYXIM010056659.1:0-21978 GCA_037575425.1 Anastrepha fraterculus | reverse complement strand
TTTCGAAATAAACAAAATCAATAAAATAGTTTCGAATGAATTGAATATTTGTGTACTTTTCCTTAAAGTTATTTTTCTTAAATTTATTTTAGTTGTTGGCGTAGCAACGCGCGCCGGGTACCGCTAGTGCCCAATAAAATTCGTGAAAGTATGAAGGTTGTGGAATTTTTCTAATTTTTGTATAAAGTTTGAAATTTGGACTTATGTGATTTTTGTAAGACCAAACGAATCTATTGTTCTGCGGTGTAGCAAAAGACCACTGTAGTTTTGTTGTTAGGATCAGTTTAAGACTAGCAGCAATCTGCCAACTTTTGTTTTTATGTAACGGCATTTCCTCAGTTGTGGATGGTAAGGTTATACTAGCTTTTCTCGGAGCTTAGTTTGCTCACGACCAGTGCACCACGTGTAGGTGAGATTGACAATTGGATGCAAAATGCTGTAACTTTGCGATCTTCAGTCGTTGGTGAACATTTCGTAAGATCTATACCCTGCTCACCTGTGAGCTTTTTTATACAATATAAAAATCTTTATTATTTTTATTCTAAAATTATTAACATTAAAAAATTTGCAGTGCTTTAATTTGCACATTACTTTTTGTATTTTGAAGTTAATGTCTCCTGCAAAGTGCTTTCTGATATAAATTGCATAAACTTACAAATTAGGCGCCTCTATAAGCCAAAGGTTGTTCAAAAATCTTCAAATTAATTTTCAAACTGCAACATAACAAAAATGCCGCAACTAACAAAAATGGGAAATCTATGTTATACTCTCTGATTTCTATGTCTGTTGATGTGATATTGCGCTGCTCACCAGTCTTTCGTATGTACTTTACCACTACGCAACGCAGCGCATGCTGGGTATTTGCGAGTGTCTATACATATTTACACAAAACTTCAGTATGCCTGTGTGTTTAATATATCAAATTTTCAAAGCAAACCCAACTTTTACGCACCCTTGCAGCCAAATCTAATACTATCCATTCACATCCAATCGCGTTCTGTAGCAAACCTCAGTTTAAAAGGAACTCACCCAACAAGTCAACCATCACATCATAATTTGATGACTTGCCAGCATCGTCAAATATCGTTTGGTACATGAAAAGTGCATATGTATGTGTATACGAGACTATCATGAAAGCTCAACATTGGAACTTTATGTGAACAAAATTTTCTGTGACACTCTTTACGCTCGTTTTCGTGCACCCACAAAGCGCTGAGAAATTACTTTGTTAATAAAAAATAAACAAAAATGATAGAGCTCCCTTTGGTGTCATAGTCATTTTTATACCCAGTGCCTTTACTAGAGCTTTGTTCGTATAAATATTTTCGTAGTGAAACATATTAGAAATGATAAACTGATTAGCTTAGTAAATTTTTAGAAATCTCAGCGAAACTTACTGCACATATTACTATACAAGGTTGCCCATATTCGACGGACCCGACGGATTTCGATGACTCTTTGGGCCCCTTCCAATCGACGAGGCTTGTCTGCAGGCAACAATCTTTGCGTCAATTGAATCTTATATGGGAATAAATGCAAATCAATGTGGATAAGTCGTTGTAAAGTGGTCCGAGCAATGCCCAACTGCTGCGAACGGCGATTTTGGGATGTCCTTGGCGACGCCTGACGCTTCCAACGCGGTATGTCATTAAGCCATCTGACGTCTCTGTCAAAAGGTACAAGGTTCCCAGATGGGTCCGTTGAATATTGGCAACGCTGTACTGAACTTAAAAGTAATTACTTATAATTTGTCAACGACCATCTGCATTATATATAAATATATTTTCCCATAGTTCCTAGATGAAGCATAGGGTCTCAATAAACGAGCTTTAATTTCGTTTCTTTTTCCGCACCTACGACTTCATTGGGGATTCCAGTCTAGCGCTGTCTTTGCGATGTCATCCTGTGGTTTGCGCAATGTGTGTCCGATGCATTTCTACTTGCGATGCATAATTTCTATGCGAACTGGTGTTTGCCCGGTAGCCGCCCAAAGACCATCGTTGCTAATAGTATCAGACCATTATGTGCCCTTAAAAAAATTCATACTAAAATCTTTTCATCCGCAAGTCCGTTTGCAAATATCTGAAGAGGAAGTAGTCGCTGACTGACTTACATGTAAGGTATGGCGGTTGATTACTTTCTCAGAGGCACCCATTCGTTCGAAATCATTGGTAGACAGAATTTTCAATTAAATAAATAACATCCAAGTTCTCTTGGCTAAGGATTTTCAATTCGAATGGGAAGTCTGTATGGCTGTAAAACGTAATCCGTCGGGGTTTCAACAACGAAAAAGCTCCAAACTTGTATGAACCATTGCTTAAGAGCTATACTGCGCATATGTGGCCGGATAACGAGTTTCTAATGACGAACTCTTTGCTCAAAGTGAACAAAAGCCGGTTGATTTTGAAATACGCGGACGAAAGAGGAAACGGATAACCCATACAGTCCGTAAACCTGCGACTGATATCAGCAGAATGTTCCTAGACTGGTATCCGCAAGACTCTTGCCGCAGAGGACGGACGAAAGGCATATGGAGACGTAGTCTGTATAACGAATTGACGATATCTGGCGACTGGCTCACTTGGTCGCAGATAAAGTCAAAAGCAGCAAATCGATCCCAATGGAATTTATTTTTATCGGCACTTTGCGCCCCCAGCCAGCGCGTTAGAAAATGGTACTCCAAGTTAATGCAGGGATCTTGCACCACCGATGGACAAAGCGATAAATTGAAGCACATTTTTCTCGAAACTATGTTTTCGAAGTCGATGACCACTGTAATTTCAGCACTATGTAAATTTTAATGAAATTTATTTGCTTATTTAATAAAATGTAAAAAAGCAGTGGTTGGTAGAACAATGTTTTTTGAAAACTTCGATTTATGTTAAGAAATAAATAATTTTTGTTTTGAAAAGCTCGATTATATTTACAAGAAATAAACACATTTTTTGTGTCCCTCAAAGTTCTGGTGTACGGGTCTAGAGGCTACCATTTAGTTTATTTTTATAGCAACAACCGAAAAAAAGCAAAACAATCTTGAATGAAATACGACACTTCCTTTTTTAGTAAAAAATTTGTCCCCTCTGATAAATTGTTTATATGAAGCTGTACAAAGTCATGGTGGCCATAGTAAGAGGTCCAATAAAGATTGCTTATAACTTTATCCAAAAAGCTTCTTTTTTTCTTTTTTTTTTTGAAAAAAATTTTGTCCATCTCAAGTAATTTTTTTTTTTAATTTGTGGTAAATAAATTTTTCTCGCTCAAAAACAATTTTTTTTTTTCAGGATGTACCGCTTCTCGTGAGACCGTGTGTGTGGGAAGATAGGGGATTGCCATAGAAACAAAAAAAATCGTATGGGAACGAATGGGTGAAATGCTTTTGGGGGCTCCATTACCAATTTTAATTTTTTTATTTTATTTTTTTAATTTTTATTTTTTATTTTTTATTTTTTTTTGTAATTTTTGGTACTTCTTTTCCTAGGTGAAATGTTTGAAGTGCACTAAAGAGCCGTTCTAATAAAAATAAAAATAAAATTGTAAGAAATTTCTTAAACTTTTTAAATTTATTACTACCATTTTTTCCAGTTGATGACCTGACGTCACTCAGACGTGTTTATAAAGAAGCTGAGAAAGCCTTGGTGATATACAAAAAAAAAAAAATAGTCAATGACACTTCGTTGCCGTCTGCATAACGACTGATTGGACAAGTATGTGAATACATGTGAAATGATCGTGCGAAATTCGGCTGGCACAATGTGGGTATGAGCCAAATAACAGTTTGTTGAAGAACACATCTCCAAAACTCTTTTCACCATAGCGGAAAGCCAAACCTGGTAATCTATCATTATTGATAGGAATTATTAAGATGACGATGAAACTTGTTTTCACCAAATCATCGCGTCAGCTCTGCGTCAAATTAGAAAGGCATTTGTCAGCTTCCGAAAAAACGACGAAATATGATTTAGCATGAATACTCGAGAGCAATTTTTTGAATTTGGTATTGCCAAAAATCGAAGGGGGGATTAGTCTTCGGGGTTTGCTTGCGCTGGTGCTAATAAAAACATGTAAATGAAGTATGAAATGTACAAGAATAAACTCAATGTATAGCCTACAGAAAGTACTAGGCCTCTTCTATTCGCCACTTCTCTGCTCGACTCGCTTGACGAACAATTTGCAATTGGAAGCAACAACAAAGTTATGGAGCCACATTCGTCTCTATGGACCTCATAAAAGTAATTGACTCGTAACTTGCTATTTTACAAACAAATGTAATTTTAGGCAGTTCTATTCTAATGTTGCCAAGATGTGGTTATTTATACCAGTTGCTTAATCTCTTCGTCCTTTGTTAACGCTTAGCGAAAAGAAGAGGCATATTTCTTTATATCATTCCATCAATTTTGTTATTTGCGTTACAATCACTTTATAGACGTTTTGGAGTATTACCTGGAGTTCTACGTCCCTTTCAAATATAAGCCATAATTTCTTGCATAGGAAAATTGCCGGTTATTAAGCCATTAACACTCGAGAACACGCGCCTCGTAAGATAGCACGGATTCTCGCGCATGAGCATTTTGCTCACTTCATGTAAGAATGTAACTTTTTAATGGATCATGATTTTTAAACATTTCCTTTTTAACATGGTTATAATACCAAGTCATTTTTTTTGCAATTATGTGTTTATTTAAGAAATTCACACTGTAAAATTACATAGATTCATTCAATCAAGACATAACCAAAAATTTTACATTCATACTTTAGTATATTAACAAAAAAAACTCCTTGTAATAAAATAAATAAATAAAAGACAAGAATCAGTCTTCGGTAAGATTGACATTTACGTTGCTTTCGAAGCAAGATGGGCACATATACTTAACGTGTTCCGTGCGAAGTAATTTTCCACATAAAGTGCAGCCTTTTTTCGAACGTCTGTTTTTACTCCTGGGGCAAAGCTCGCAAAAGCCCGGTTGTAGTAGTTGGCTTTCAGGTTCTTTTGCTGGTACAATGCGATCCATAGTATTTCTTAAATCACGAGGTAAAGTTTTTATGGCCTGCCGATTAGAAATATGTGGCTTTATTAGCTCCGGGGCAATTTCCTTTAGAAACGTCCTCCTCTGGGTTAAATTGCCTGTATTTGATTTGTAAATTATTTGTGCGTTTATGCCAGTAATGTCAATAGGCGTGAAAAAGAGGCACATTGGCCACCTGCAGGTTATCCTGGAAACTGAATATGTGCCTTTCATTTGATCAACAGTGTCTACACCCCCTTTCGTCTGGTTGTAAAAGGTTATTACTACGGGTTTGTTCTCAGATGTTTCATCATTAGCTTGGCCATCGGCATGAAGTGATGATAGCATAAGTACAACTTTTTTCTTTTTTTTCACTGGAACTTAAGAGACAAGAACCTTGTTTTCGGCAAATGCAGTCATTGTGTGTGGGTGTTAAATAATTACAGCATAAAGATTTTTCGCCAATTTTTGACTATTTATTTGTTTCTTATACAACTTTATCCTTTTTCAGTAATTTGAAACTTTGTGCAATCTTAAAAAAAAATTCCAAAAATGTTCATCAAAATTCCGCACTTATTAAACAAGAAGTTTTCAAAAAATTTTGAGCATGCAGAGTTATAGCTCATTGAATTTTGGTATAATAAAGTAGAGGTTGTAAGTGGCTTAAAAGTGACGTTGATTTTTGAATTTTGTTCTTTTGCTGGCGATCCAATAACAGATGTTATTTTGAATAGCCCGCTACTTCGGTAGATGTCTCTTATGAAGCTGTCATTTTTTGATATTTGACAAGTAGAAACTACGCCATTAATAAAAATGGAACGATCCCTGCTTAAACAACGCATTCAAATTATTAAAATTCACTATAAAAATGGTAAAAATTTGGCAGAGTAGGTTCGTAAAACTCGAACATTTTTGGGTCATCGTGAAGCACCATGTCGAACCGCAATATAGAAATTGGTGAAAAACTTCGAGCAGTTGGGACAAGTTAGTGATGTAAAGAGCAAAACCTGTGCACGTCGCTCAAGAACAGCCGAAAATATTGCTGTTGTAGCCAAAAGTGTTGAAGAAAACCCAGATTTGTCCATTCCTCGTCGTATTTTGCATAAAGATTTGGGTCTTAAGGCTTATAAAATCCATCAACAACGTCGTGTCTTTGCTGACTGGGTCGTTGAAATGTAAGAAAATGATCCGGAATTCCATCGAAAAATCATCTTGAGTGAAGGGGCCCATTTCCATCTCGTCAAAAAGCAAAATTGTCGGATCTGGGACTCAGAAAATCCAAGAGTTATTGTTGAAAAGCCTATCTATCCTCAACGTGTGACTGTTTGGAGCGGTTTATTGTCCGGCGGAGTTATTGGACCTTACTTTTTTGAAAATGAAGCTGGAGCAACAGTTACGGTGAATGGATTGCGCTATCGATAGTTGATTAACGATTGTTTGTGGCCGGAATTGGATGGTATTGATTTGCACAACGTTTATTTTCAATAAGACGGCGCTACGTGCCACACAAGCAACGAAACCATTGAACTTTTGCGGGAATAACATTTCTTATTCGAAAACCCTTTATATATAATGAATGATATACTGGCTGTACACAGCTGTGGTTAGGCCTATTCACTACTATGGTAAATTAATATGGTGCAATGCCCTTGAGAATGGTGTGAACATCATAAAACTTGACAAAGATTACCATCTGTTCTCATAACTGGCGCGATGTCAATCACACCATCGAAAACATTACATGCGAACTTAAACTGCCGATAGATCTGTAGGCCGAGATCAGCAGGCAAGGCTGAACACTCTAAGTAAGTGGTCAAATAAGAGCTACGTCACGGCAAAATACTGGCAGGCACTTCGGAGATTCCCGGATTGGTGAACTATGCACTACCGCCTACACTTGCCATTACCACGTTCACGACCCTCCTACCCTCAAGGGAAAAGTGGGAACGGGAAAATGTAAGATAGGGCGAGTCCATCTATGTATACACAGATGGCTCAAAGCTGGAGGGCAGGGTGGGTGGACGTGTATACTCCGAGCATCTGGGAATCTCCTTCAGTTTTCGGCTCCCCGACTGCTGTAGTGTCTTTCAGGCTGAACTGATGGCAATAATAGAAACCGCGACACTGGTACAGTGTGATGCGATATCTGGAAATTACATCTCCATTTTCACTGACAGCCAGGCGGCGATAAAATCCCTCATAAAACAGGCGACCACTTCCAAGGTAGCCATGAAATGCCGCACACCTCTTAACGAGATTTCAGAGTCATTTCGCTTTAGGATAATATGGGTTCCTGGCCATCACGACATTGAGGGTAACTGCAGAGTCGATGAACTAGCGAGATTCGGCACCAAATTGACCAATGAGTACATAGACAATAACATAGGCATACCCTTAAAAAGATGTAAGCTACTTATCCTTGAAGAAATCGTAAGGATAGCAAATGAAAGATAAAAAGCCACCTGCAAAATTGCCCGTCAACTGTGGCCGACTCTCAATGCTAAACGCACAAAATCTTTGCTAAGCCCAAATAAGCACAGCCTTAGCACACTAATTTCAGTCATAACGGGACACTGTTTAATAGGTAGGCACGCCCAAAGGATGGGTGTGAGAGCACATGACTACTGTAGAAATTGTCTTCATGAGGAAGAGGAAGAGACAATCTTGCACCTTCTGTGCCATTGTTCTGCTCTATCAAGACGGAGATTTGCTATTCTAGGCAGGCATTTTTTAAACGAATCGGAAGATCTCAGTTCTGCAGAAATAGGAGGTATTTTAAAATTTTTGAAAAGATACTCTAGGGAAAGTTCCCACGCGGCATCACAATGGGCTATGAGCCTGAGAGTGTCCCATAGGACAACCGCGTCAACCTAACCTAATCTACAATATATAATTTTTATCTTATAGTCAAGAATTTAATACTGTTGAATAATGACAAAAATTATATTCACAAATAAATATCCTGGAAACCACGCACAAATTAAATCAATTAAGGCCACGCCAAAGGTATTTTAACACCTGCCAAGCAATGTTTGAGCTGTCCCATATCAATCCTGTGGCGAACAGTTTTGCTACTAGTTTATGTTTTAAATTCCACACTTTTTAACTGCTTGACCCACAAAAAGCGCATTTACATAATTTATACTGATATTTTTTCTCAGTTCCTTTCACTTTTAATTAAAACAAGCACATAAATTAATTTCCCTGGAATCAGGAAAACCTCCATTCACATACGATTAAAAATCGCTGACTTTCCCTCAAAAGCAGGCAACAGTGCTTTCACTTCAACGACAAATTGTTCATAATTTTTAGCGTTAATTTGAACGATACACTTTTAATTCACAAACTCATCACTCAACGTTGAAACGCGTGCATATGCGGGTATGCCAACAAAATGCCAGTCGTTCAATTAGCCAACCAACCAGTTAAGCAATCAGGCGACTAACTTTGCAGTGGGCACACGCACGTACAAGCATGAATATGTATAAGTTTGCATTTGTATGAGTGCTTGCGAATGTGTGGCATATCTTTTTAAATAGAGAGTGAAACTGCGCAAAGGCAAGTGTAATTCTTTGTTGCTTTCCTCTAATAAACATCGCGCATGGGTTTGTGTGGATAGCGTGCATGAGTGTGTCGGTTCAATGACACGCGTACACTCCCGATTAATTGAAAATTCACATCAATCTCTGTCAACCCATTGAAATTAGAAATTAATGCCATTTAATATGATAAAGTCACGACATTCGCTGTCCGTCTGACTGTCTGTAAATGTGAACGGATTTTGGGGCTCGTCTAGCTTTTATTAACTCTACTGGGATACTCGTACATATAAAATCAGAATCATACGAATTGCTACTGTTCTAGTGGATTTAAAACCATAACTAGCCCGGGTTTTTCTCTTTTGCCATATAAGCAACAGACGAATTTAAAATTTCCGATAGTTCATAACTTTTACTAAACTAATATCTCAGTCACTAGCTTAGGAACCTTCTCTTTTCCTTATCACTGAATGTGACTGACTGCATATTTTTTTCGATAATTCGTAACTAGTTCAAAATTAATGCTTCTTTTCTCGGGATCCATATGTTCGTTTTATAAAAAAATTATAGATTTTGGGCCCCTGCACGCATTTTCGATAGTTTTCTAACTAGTACTCTACTAGTCCGTCTTTCACTAGACCGGGACCCTTCTCTTTACTTCATAAGCAACTGACAAATTTTTGCTCACTATTTCTTTATAGTTTTTAACTAGTACCAGACTATTTATCACTAGTTCGAAATCCATCCCTTCGATGCAATCGAAAGGAATTCATGAATTTTTTCTCACTGCATACATTTTTTGATAGTTAGTTTCTCATACTGCTTAAGTGTTTTTACTAGTTCGCAGGGAGAGTACGAGATTAGTCACTTTATCACTAGATTGGAATCCATCCCCTCGACTAGTAAGCAGCTAAATTTTTTCACACAATCTACGTTTTTTGACAGTTAATTTTTCATATAACATTCGTTTTTTGATAACTCGTACCTAGTCCTAGATTAGTCTCTTTATCATTAGTTTGTAATCCGTCTCTTCGACTTTTAAGTAAATGATGCATTTTTTCTCACTGCATACATATTTCGATAATTCATAACTAGTACCAGACTAGTTACTTTTTCACTAGTACGGGTCCGTTATCATAGGTATATAAACATCTCATGGGCATCTGCTCACTTCCTACATTTTTCGATAATTTGTACTTAGTACCGGACTAGTTCCTTTTTCACTAGATCCGAAACAGCGTAAAATTTGAAAAATTGTAAACATTTAAGCGAAATAAATCTGTAAATTGCCTTTTGCTACAGACGCTGCCCCAACAGTTGACATTCAGAAGGTTATATCATACATTCGTTTCTTAGGGCAGGCAAACAAACACTCAGTTTTAATTGATATTAATTGAATTTGAAAAAAACTGCATCTTTCAGCTCAACTCCAAGTCGTAGTGCAATTGTTTTTGTTTACTTGTTAGCTTTGGCACTGTGAGTACAGATATCACAACTCGCGGCATGAATAACGAGTGGCCTGAAATTGGTGAAAATATACTAGTCGTCAACTAGAAGTAGAGTCAACCTGTTTGTATGTAAATATATGTTTGAGCAGACATTCATAAAATTCAGCTTCTTCGAAGAAACCTCTGCTAACGTAGTGAAACTAATCGACTTCGCTTGGGTTCGAGGTAAGTAGTCCTAACTTCCAGACTACTCGTATATTTGTTTATCAGACAAAAATTGTGTGAATCCAATCTTAACCTTGCTCGTATAGAAGGAACCCAAGGATAAACGTGAGTAAAGGAAATATGTATCTCGAACATTTTTTCACTGAAAAAGTCACTATACTTCAGTAAGATTGAAAAATTTATTTATTTATCATCCCTCACTTTAAAAGAGGATAACTCATCCGATCAAACCCAACACGAAACATTTTGGCATATTTTTCAAAAGAATAAGAATTGTTTGAGGTAGATAGAAAATTTGCTTGAATATTTTACTAGAAATTTCACGGCTTTGGCGAATTCTAGAGCACACGTGAACTATTTATGGAAAATTTCAGAGCAAGTGCGGGATAAACTGAAGGCCAGTTTCTTGTCATAGCAAAGTTCCGGAAACTTAATTTCAGAGGTTATTCAGTTCAAATTATTCAATTTTAAGAGGTTATTCAGAAATATATACACCCAGCATAAGTAGGATGAGCACATTAATTAATAATCAGAAATAGATAACTCTGAGATAACTGAGAATTGAGAATGCAATTTTTCACGCTGATCTCATAAGAACAATGGATTCTAGTAAATAGGCATCTAACTATAGAATATTTGATTCAAGCTCCTTTAGTGGCCTCTAAATATTCTTTGTTTTCGTGTTTGCTATCTTGTAAGCTCCTGGCCGGTCTAATAAACTACAAACTAAATTATTGCTTTTATTTATTTGCTCATATTTCGGCTTCGGTTGGGAGTCATCTTCAGAAACTCTAGGTTATGCCTAGTCAAATATTTTTTGAGATAAATTGCATATAACAGTTATCAGAAGCAGGACCTAATGAACACTATGAGCACCAATGAATTATTATACATTCCAAAACCGTCTTCTTAATATCCATAGCTTAGAAAAATTTACAGGCCTAAAGCTCAGTAGTATGCGAGTATCGCCAAAATATATTGGACTTTATCTGTACAACTTTGAGAGCTAGTAAATCCACGCAAATTTATTACGCGTCAAACGCTAAAACAGATTATTGACAAGAGGAGCGCCTTATACCATCTTCTTGTCAATTTCAAGCACGGTTTTGATATTACGCCGTGTAAATAACATTGAACACCACCACAAATAGATGAAAAAAAGTTCTCCAAGCCATCCCATAAATTTAGACAAGATTATTTTTCATCATTTTCTTAATCTCATATCGAAGAAAAGCACAAGAAAGCAAGGACAACTGGCCTGCTTTATAAAACTCTGCGTCAGTCAAATTTTTGAAACATGGCATATGTAGTGGTGCATGTAATTGACACATTGGATCATGAGTATACAAAATTTACGCAACAAAGTGGATGACTGATTGACATTCTAAGCGCAATAACGAAAATATCAAGCATATTTCCACTAGGTTGCCTCCGCCAAAAAACCAACATATCGACTTGCGATCCACGCATGTGAATATAAGACATATACAGGGTTACCGGAAAAGTCTTACTAGATGCTCAAGAATAGCTAAAAAGACATATTAGTTTTTAAAATAGTTTGCAGTATAGTTTCCATACTCAACTTCTTTTTTATGATAGAAAGTAGGAAAGAGTCAAGGAAAAATCCTTAATTAATAAAAATACCAAAGAAACATTTTCAACTGTCAGGGCTTGGTTTAGATTTTATTGATGATTTTTATTAATTGACATACACTATAACTAAAATATAAAAAAATCATACCCTTAGACTAACATTTAAGAAAAATGCAGTAAACCTGAAACAAAAAAAAAAATTTTTAAATAATCTTTAAAATCGAATTTCTCGAAAACGGTTAAGTTTTGGACGTCGTGTCATAGTTATAACCAAATTAATCAAACATTATTTAAATAATAATATCCTTAAGTATGTAGCATAACTTTCTCGCTAACCCTGTATACAAATGTACATATCTATGCATAGAAAATAAATTTCTTAAGCAAAAGAAAACCAACTCTATTTACTCCTTCAACTCCGTTAGACAGCAAATGTCGATGAGTTGGCTTTTATCAGCTGACACGTTTTAAATTGAATTTGTTGGTGTTGCAATTTTCCACAACGAGCATGAGTGGCGAAAAAATGTGAAAATATTTCCATTTTCTTATTTGTTAGCCTATTGATTATGACTTTTAGTTTTTGTGGTGGCAGCAACAAAGCGGAAAGTAAATCAATTGAATACTGAAGTTTTTTTATATGTTTTTCTATAAATCTCACGCTTCAATTCTCAGCGAACTTTCTTCCTGCCTTTCATATACTACCACATACACTGGTACATACATTCTTATGAATGTAATAGACTCGTAGGGTTCAAGAATGAAAAACGCATATCAGCCTGCTTACGTGAAAGTGCGAGAATTGGTTGGTTATATCAGCGCATTCTTTGGCGGCAATGATTTGACAATTTGTGCGTCGCTAACAGATTAGCTGGCGGATTAGATATAAATGGAAAAAATAAGTTGGCATGTTGGCATGCGCACATACATACGCACATTCATACATATATGCATGAATACTTTTATATGTATATGTTATATGTATATATATGTGCGTGTTAGCGTAGCGTCCTTGTTGGAAAAAAAGTCAACGAAGTCGCTACACAATTTTTGTGAAAGAAATATGATTAAGAAGTGATATTCAGTTGGTGTGATGGAAGTAATCGTTGATCAGAAATATATAATAGATAGAACTAACATTTCTCGCATTTCCGTTTCTTTTTCAAGTGTAAAAGAATTACTTTAACTTCATCTCTCCTTAGGTAGACTGTATACTTGGCCATGGCTATCTTTGCTGACCTCCAGTGAACACTTGACTTTCAACGAGCTATTGTAGTATAGAGTAATACTCCATGGCCCCTTTCACTGGAAATAACCTCACATATTTAAGCGTTTTCAATTATATGTTATGTACTTATTGAGCTCAATCACCTGACACTAAAAAACTTTGTCATTCGTCCCATCCTTTGCCATATCAAGCAATAGGCTATGCAGCAAAATTCCCTTACGTTAATATTCTGAACTATGAATTCAGATGTAAAGCCTTTATAGCTAATGGCTCATGTAGGTTTATGCGTCGAACATTATATCTTCTTCTCGTTTGGCTGACGAAAGAAGACCTTAGAGATGCTGTTGCTGTCTCTTTGGTTTTAATTGAAGAAATCTGCTCTCTAAAAGTTATTCATGCAGGAAGTTGAGGACCTTTTTTTCAGGGTCCTCATAAAACTAGTTATTTAAAAATTAAAAAAAAAATTGATTAAAATTAAAAAAAAAAATAAAGCATAAGATATCGTTTTTTGGACATTTATGAATGGATACTAAATTATACCGCATAGTAAAGCTGAAGCGTTGAAGAAAAAAAGTGCGTGTAGCGTAGTACACATAACAGAAGTGAAACTTTCAAGGCAGGCAAAGAAACAGGGAGAGACCCGAGAGAGAATGAGAGAGAGAAAGAATATATATCTAAATAAATGCTCAACATTTGCAGAGAATACAAATAGACAAAATTTACAAAAAACGGAGAAAGATCGACCGGTGTAGGTAAACGCCGGACACAAACCGTGTCAACAACGCGCACCTCTCCGAGCATTTATCACCCGCACAAACGCAGCAATTTCAGGACCGCAGCAACGGCACAAATTACCGCAAGGCTATACCAATAAATCCAACGCCGGAATGGATAGCACTTTATAGTACGCACAAGCACTAGCCAAGAAACGGAAATAAGCGATAAAAAGTAGGCATAAAAAAAACCCCTAAAAAATTGGGACCAAAAAACGCCTCATACAGTAGACACCAAAAATATATTTCCTACAAGTTTGCACCAAGAAATAAGCGCCAAAAAGTAGGCAGTGTTATTTCTCACTAGAAATTATCAACCACAAGAAAAAAGCCAGAAAAATAGCCTAAAGTGTATCTAAGTTATATATATAAGGTATAGGTCTCTCTTTCCTTTTCCTCTACATTATATCTTTTTTCTCTCTCGTGGAAAAAAAATGCCTTGAAATTGTACTCTCCATTCTCACTTGTCTATCGACGCCTAAGAAGTTTCACTTGAAAAACTATTTTGTTTAGCTTTACGTGAAAATAATTATCGTTAAGTGCGCGAACTTCTTTTTCAAGCACGAAAGGATTAAATGATATGCAGCTATAAGCATATTAGGTATGTATATCAAATTTATGGAAAAGTATATTTCTCGCATAGACATTCACTGGTAATTTTCAAATCGTTGGCTGCACTGGCAAACAAAAAAAGTTAGGTGTTTATTGTTTCAACCATACTTGTTGATTAAATTTAGACTGCAGGATCTAGAAAAATATGTTTGCATTATTTTTGTGCCAACCCAATCAGCATAGCACAGCATTATTTTGCAGGATGCTGCACTGACTTGCTAGAGGTGACTTTTAGTTGCATCTGCCTTTTCGCTTTCTGGAACTGCTCGCTTTGGCAGCTTTTGAACGAGAAAATTAAATAAATCAGAATTCTGAAAAAGTCTTTACCGTCCATTGAGAGCGATATTTTTACTGTACTTTGGTTTCATCAAAAGTTTCTAGAGTCATTACCCATTGAACTGCAAGGCTGACCGTATAAAAGCTGATTCTCAGTAATAACTGCAGTATAAGCAGTCACAAGAAGCATTAAAGTAAGGGGTGATTTTTTAGCTATTATCTTTTTAAACAGTTGGTTTAAACAGCTGACGCACGTTTCGTGTTTTGTTTCACTGTCAAACATCTTCAGTTTGGTCTATAATTTAACCATGAATCGTCTTACAAACGAACAACGCTTGCAAATCATTGAATTTTATTATAAAAATGCGTGTTCTGTTAAGAAAGTTTATCGCGCGCTTCTTCCATTTTATGGTCAGTTTAATCGACCCACTGAAGCGGCTATTCGAGCTATTGTGACTAAATTTAGAACAAAATTTACATTATTGGACATCAAACCACCAACACGCTTACGTAGAGTGCGAACTGAAGAAAATATCGCAGCTGTATCGGCCAGTGTTAATGATGACCACCAATTATCGCTTCGTCACCGTTCGCAGCAATTGGACCTCTATTACTCAACAACTTGGAAAATTTTGCGAAAGGATTTAGGTGTGAAGCCTTTCAAAATACAGCTGGTGCAAGAATTGAAGCCGAACGACCTATCGCAACGCAGAATTTTTGGTGAATGGGCTCTTGGAAAGTTGGCCGAAGATCCACTTTTTTATCGAAAACTTGTGTTCAACGACGAATCTCATTTTTGGATCAATGGGTACGTAAATAAGCAGAATTGTCGATTTTGGAGTGAAGATTAGCCAGAAGAATTGCAAGAGCTATGTATCCACAGTTTATGGGCTGGAGGTATCATTAGACCGTACTTCTTCAAAGATGCTACGAATCGTAACGTAACTGTGAATGGTGAGCGCTACCGTAAAATGATATCCAACTTTTTTTTGCCCAAAATGCAAGAGCTTGACTTGCATGACATGTGGTTTCAGCAAGACGGTGCCACATGCCACACAGCACGCGTAACAATGGACTTGTTGAGAGGCGAGTTCGGTGAACATTTTATTTCACGTTCGGGACCTGTCACTTGGCCACCCAGATCGTGCGATATAACGGCTTTAGATTATTTTTTGTGGAACTATGTTAAAGCTCATGTCTACTCAGACAATCTTGCTTCAATTAACGCATTGGAAGACAACATTAAAGCATATAGAGAGATACCTGCCGAAACATTGGAAAGAGTATGTCAAAATTGGACTAAGCGGATGGACCATTTGAAGCGCAATCGCGATCAACATTTGCATGAAATAATCTTCAAGCATTAAATTATATGGACTGTACTATCGATTTAAATAAAAATTTCATGCATTTTTCTGAATTTTACGTGTGTTTTTTTGAAAAACTTTCCTATGGCTCTTTAAAAATCACCCTTTATTAGGCTCTATCATTATTTCCTTAGAATTTTTATTGTTCAAGTACACATTCTAATTGGGTTTTAGTTACGTACAAAATTTAAAATAAACTGTATATTAAGAACAAAAGAAGCAAACATTTCTGTAAGAAATAAAGATATATGATTTTTTTTACTTTATTTGTTCTATAATTATTTTGTTAAGTGTAACTAATCGAAGTTCAAGGGGTTCAGTTTTAATAACACAAATTTTTTCTGAATATTAGAATAAGTATACCACAATAATTTTATTTCAATATTTCATTATAATTTCTTATTTTTATTTTGTAAGATCAAAGTAAGCTTTCTAATAAAACAACGAATTAAATTATAGTTTTCATTTATTTATTAATATCGCGACCTTAATTAAAAGTTATATTCAGGAACTATTTTCTGTGCCTGGCCAATCTTATAACTTCAATTGATTGAGTTCCGAATATACATCTATGTATGTATGAAGAAGACCCCTAAGCAAACCAGTTCAGGTTTCTATCTTCTCGGAGGTTAGGCTAGGTTAGGTTTGGCAGCCGCCACGCACATAGAGACAATGATGCCCCTTAGACCACGAAATGGGTCTGTTGTGAGCCGCAGGGGCTGAGCTACATTCCCTCTCCATATTGAACCATCCTAAGCTTTTGATAAAGCGTAAAAGGTTGTTGATACCTAAAGTTAATAGATTATCTATATTTGTTAAGAAATAGGGTTTTAAAAATCGGTTCCTGCTTCTGGCTAGATCTGGGCATATGCAAAAAAGGTGTTGAATTGTTTCCAATTCCTCCTCATTTCTGCAGCTACGATAGAAATCATGCGTGTAAACGCCTAATCTCCTTGCATGAGACAATGCCCTGTGAGGGCCCCTCCTAAGGTCCCGATTTAAAGTCTACTCAGTTTTATAATACTCTTGGACAGACGTAAATTTAGCCTTGGCCATGTTTGCCTAGCAATTTTACAGGTGTTAACGCTAATCCATCTTTGATTTGTAGAACTGATTAGTGCGTCCTTAATGAGAAGCTCACAAGTTGCACTGGTGGCATACCGGTACCTTCTCTTGCAAGTTGGTCTGCCCTACAGTTCCCTGGTATACCTCTGTGGCCTGGAACCCAGCATAAGATTATACGATATTGCTTGGCCATCTCATTTAGAGATTGGCGACAACGTAAGACACTTCTTGATGTTGTTTGGAATGCATCCAGGGCTCGTAAGGCAGCTTGACTGTCCGATAGAATGCAGATATCGGTCGGTGATATTCTGTTTATCTCTAACCATTTTAAGGCTTTATGAAAAGCATTTATTTCCCCTTGAAAAACACAACAGTGATCCGGATTCACTACTGAAAGCTCTTCGCAGAATAACCCTGATCCTACACCGGTGTCCATTTTGGATCCATCCGTGTAGATCTTAACGGGTGTGTTGGGTGTTGGATCTTCTTCTAGCCATTCCAGTCTAGAAGGGATTTTTATTAGGAAATTCCTTTCGAAGCAAAGAATGGGAGGGTGATAATCACAGTCACTGGGTATATCCGTGTAGGAGTCTAAGAAGGTTGAATGTCCATGTGTGACAGTCCTCCATTGTGAGCTCGCTTTGTGCCTTAAAGCGGAGCAAACCGCTGAGTATTTGCGGAAGAGATCTGGAAGGTTAGTCTGTTTTCTGCCTAACTGCTTCATTCAGATACTGTAAACTTTCTTAGAAAATAAAAATACTGAGAAATCTACTCTTAACTGGAAAAACTCCTTATTGGGTCGTATTTCCATTCTTTAGTTATGGCTTTGTTTTGGCACTGATTGTATTATTTCATGCCAAAAGCATCATACATCGTGATTAATATACTATATGTATGTGTGTACATATATATACAAACATACTAGGTTGTGATTAAAATAATATGAAATACAATGAAAAAACTTATTGAAAAGAAAAGAAGATAAGTAGGATTACCAACAGATATCCAAAGTTCGATATTAGCAGTTGACCTTTTCATGCCGCTTTTGTACTACTTTTGCTCCTACTACTTCCATCATGGGTGGTTCATACATGTGTGTGTGTGCTAATAGGCTTACGGATATGGAGACTGAGTGCGCTGATTTTCTTGCACAATCCGCATATCACAAACAGGTTTCATGCTTCAATGATTTCTTGGAATTCAATTTATATTGTGCAAAACTCGATGGCGGTCATTGCCGCTTGCACTAATACAAGCTAAAAGCTTTCATATATACAAAAATACTAAATACTAACTCATAACTAAAACGAACTGATTTGAGAATATTTACGCGTGTTTTTTTCGTTTGATAGGCTTGACTTCACTTGCAATCGCAATGAAATGACGTAGACTTTTGCTGGATGGTTCTAATCGGTAGTGAGCAGCTATTTTTTGATTTCCGTGATGGGGTTTCCTGCGCAAAGAATATTTAGTGATGGTTAGCATACGAAATTTACTTTTTCCTATCCAAATTTTACACATTGTTTTTTATTTGAGTGTCACAAAGAGTAATAGTTTGAAGATGAGACAAAATTTGTGGCTTCGTTATACTGAAATATGTTTCTTGAAAAACAAAGTGGAAGGGGAAACTTCCAAAGGAACTTGAGGTGCTGTAGAGAGGAAGATGTAACCATCACGTGTGCTAGAATAGATTCCAGAATATATATTGAGGAAGTCAGGCACAGAGAAATACTGTAAATTCATGAAAGGCCCATAATTGATCTTTTAAATCCCCTTAAGGGGAACTTGTAACCCCTATAGGTCACTTCCCCAGGTGGCGGTTAGAGAGTATTTCTCTGGTATAGCTAGGTGAAGAAAGGGAAATGAAATATCTCCCGCGGACCAACCAGACAAGGTCGTTAAAAAATTAAAACAGGTATTACTAAGGCAGATCTTCTACGATTCCTGGTCAGTCGTTAGGCTAGCTGGTGGGGATATCAGCAAATTGGTCAGCCTTTGGGGTAGTGTGGCGATCAGTAGGACTGGATTCGGGTTGCCAATGAGGTGGATTTTGCCTCCGCTTCTCATAGGCCCGGCCTTTAGAGTGGAGAGCGGAATCAAAATCACTACTCCTTAAAAAAAAACCCTAAACTCACGGTGGAACAGCTATTCCGGTAAACTTGTATGACGGAGCAGTTGGTCTCATATCCAGTGAGATAATGGACCTCGACTTGCGGGAAGGGGCAGTCGATCCCGCTATCAACGAGCCGGAGGAAATAGACACTCTGCTTAACCAATCTATGTCTATCTCCTGAGAACAGGAGATAACTCTCCTGGAAACTGTCCCAGAAAAAAAGGAGGATAACATCAAAAAGACTCATGGAAAGAGGGAGAAACTGTCCATAGCTGAACGCAAGAGACAAAAAAGCTTAGCCGCCGAGAGCAGACCGCTAGAAACTGCCCAGTCCATGGCAATGAGGCCGTCGAATACGTCTGGCACCAAACAGACAACCTCAAAAAGATCCCGTTCTGGTGGCTTCACACCCACATCGAGTTGCAGGCCGACGAAGCGATTTGCACCAGCTGGCAACGAAAATGTTGACGACTCGACCGCAGTGCCCGAAACCTCTCCGTTGGCTTGCAATTTGATGGAAGGAGTGGACACCTCAGCCAAGGGCAATCCTGGTCCTGGCAAAGGGGTATCGGTGGTCTCTGGAGAGCAGGCTACACAGGGTGCTTCCACGGGAGTTTCTTGCTCAGTGCGTACTCTGTCAGAGGCAGTCGCAACCAAAAAGATAGGGATTTCTCCGCATGATTTCCCGGGGGCATTTGATCAAAAAGTGCAGAAATGCATCCTCGGATGTATGAAAGTTGGAGAGGTCAGTTAAAGCCTCACTTTGCAGGCTACAGTTTCAAGCCTGGATGCTGATGATAACTGACGATGAAAAATGGGTTACCAACGAGAATAAAAGATGAAAAAGATCGTATGGAAATACTTTTGAGTTATACCAAGCAAACGGGTTAACGGAAAATAAGGTTTGCTGTTTGTCTGTGGAGATTGAGTCGAGTTGTTTTTATTAGACAAAATACTGAAATCAGGCTTCTTTTGTTAACAACTCACCAGATTTAATCGGATTTAATTAGTGCTAGTGCATACTTTCTTAAATAGCAGAAAATAAGGTACCAAGGCAATGTCAGAGTGTCCAGTGGTAAGTTCTTAGACAAAAAGCGTTCAGAACTTAAGGATAGGAGCGGCGTTGTATTCCATCAAAATAATGCCAGGCCACTTACTTATATTTTTAATCAAGCGCTAGAAGCCAGATGAGAGCATGGATGGGATGGGATGTTACGTTACAGCGGCCGCAAAGTCCAGATATGACACAAAGTGCTTTTCAGGTTTTATGGCGTTTGGAAAGTTTGATTGATTTTTTTCTGCCATGTAATTTTCAAGATAACGCCAAATATCAGTTTCGGACTTAAGAAAAAAGTAGATCACAAAAATTCCTAAAATCTGCATAAGCCATTAAATGACCAAAACAACTAATATATCAAAGTGAAGGGAATTATCCTCTTGCGGTTAACTCTGATAAAGTGACTATCAAAAGTCGTGCCGAAATGTGGCTTTATAATGAAACATGCACAATTTTAGATTCTTTCGAGTTTCACCATTTTTCTGTAGAAAATAAAAATGGCATAATTTACATGTCCACCCATTATTAGGTATACAGGTAAATTGCGCCAAAGAGTCGATTCATGAATGCCTAATTATCGAAAAGGTGGAGAAGATCTGAAGGTTGTTCAGCAACACTTTGCGTTACAACAGAAATATTCTCAATAGCACGTCCAGTTTTTGGTCAGTCAGTACTTTTCTTATGTTGGGCATAACCAATGTCTTGAAGTTTTTCCACCAACCTTTGAATTTTGGACTCATTCCGATGATTATTTCACACAAAAAATAACCAATTTTGCTTTATGTTGTTCTAAAAGATCGACCATTTTCATAAAAAGTTTCAATAATTTTAACGCGCCTTCTATTGCGTAAAATTGTACATCTGTCTACTTCCCAAATATCAAAGATTACATAAAAATAAGGTACCGTCTAGGGATTACTCACTACTGATACCTAGACTTCACTTTGAAACTCTCTTTATTTATTAGAGCATTTTTCCTATTTATGTTATTAATTTTTTTTTTCTAAATATATTAGGTATAAGAAACACGAAAACAAATCCTAATCTGGTATAATTGTAATTATTTTAATTTCATTGTCAAATTAGACGATAGAATGCTCTGACTTTCTACTTGACCGAAATATTTCACTCAAATGACTTTTCCGAGATTTACTAAACAAATAGTAGCAAGCTAGGCAGGAATAGCTGGTTAGAAGCAGAATAGCACCTCTCTAATTTTACCTACGTTTTTAAGTATTTGTGTCACATTTTTTGTTAAAATCAACGCATGAAAATTTGTGCTCAAATGGAGCACTTCCTGTTCGGCTTAAAAAACTTTGCTGCTATGGAAGGCAGTAAATAAAATAATTAATTTACATTTTCATTGTAGTATTGCGGCTTGTATGAGCACATTAAATATTCCATGACTGATATTAAACCTAGAAATCTTATAAACAAGCGAGAGTGCATCGACGCGTGAGAAAACAAATTTTTGTGATATCCAATCAAAGCCGTGACCGCATTTTACTTCGGCTATAGTCGATTGGTAATACCTGCGGAAAATTCTATTAAATCACTTGTTAATTAATACCAAACAATAAATAACAAATTGTCAACTCTTCTACTTCCCATAGCAGCGCAGCAGCAGCAACAAAACTTGCTCACGTACGAAGCAAAACGACTTTAAAGTGAAGCAAAGCCAA
>JAYXIM010056657.1:0-33254 GCA_037575425.1 Anastrepha fraterculus | reverse complement strand
AGCAATTGTAGGTCTTCCTCCTCTAGTAGGTACCAGCCCAGGATTCTGTGTCTCTTGTGGTCTAATGCTTCACAGTTTGTGCTTAAGTGTTCCATAGACTCCTCTTCATCACAGCTGAACTTGCATGATCTTGTACTAGATAAATAGGACTAGTTATAGAGTACCGTGGCATACCAAGGAACTGAGAAAACTAAAAAATTTGAGAAACAAATGTTTCAAAAAGTTTAAGTTTTCTCATTCCATCACAGATAAAGATAAATATCTACATTTCTCTAGAGAACTTAAATCTTTGGATAGGGACTTAAAGCGAAATTATATTCTCAAGTTCGAATCGGACATTAAATCAAATCCTAGTTCCTTCTGGCGTTATGTTAGATCCAGGAAATCATGCTCAAGTATTCCTTCGGTTGTCTTCTATAACGAAACTCAAGCACATACTTCTACAGATGCAGCCAATCTTTTCGCAGATTTTTTTGTTCAAATTTTCAAGTAGACTCTGATTTAATTGATGAGTTTCATGCGAGCATGAATTCCTCAATCAATATTGGCTCGTTAACTTTTACGCTTTCTGATATCGAAGATGGAATTCGGCAACTCAAAACATCAACAAAATCTGATGTAGATGGGTTATCTTCGTATCTTCTGAAAAACTGCTCTGCAATTGCCTATCCACTTTTGTTAATGTTTAACAAATCCCTTGATCGAGGAGAATTCATAGATGCCTGGAAAGTAACAACTATTAATCCAGTATTCAAAAGTGGAAATAAAAACAATATTGCTAATTATAGACCAATTGCCAAATTATCCACGGTTTCAAAATTATTTGAATTAATAGTGAAAGATAAAATCTATTTCGTAGTTAGTCGTTATATTTCAGTAGACCAACACGGCTTCATGAAAGGTAGATCTACTGTTTCAAATCTTGCTGTGTTCTCTGAATACTGTATATCATCGTTTAAAAAAAAACTCAAGTTGATGCTGTTTACACAGACTTTTCAAAAGCATTTGATAAGGTTAATCACAGGGTTTTAATTTCCAAATTGAGTGCTATAGGATTCCATTCCACTCTTTTAAAATGGATTAAATCCTATCTCTCCTCTCGGAAATGTGTTGTTAATGTTGATGGTGCGTCATCTATTTCTTTTATTGCGTCCTCTGGTGTACCTCAGGGAAGTATACTGGGTCCCTTACTTTTTATACTTTTTATTAATGACATTTCCAGTTGTTTTAATAACGCAAATTTTCTCTTGTATGCCGATGACTTAAAGATATACTCGAGGATTGCAAGTACAGTGGACTCTTTAAACCTTCAATCTGATCTAGATAACGTTGATTCTTGGTGTAAAAGAAATAAGTTAGATTTAAATATAAGCAAGTGTTTTTATATTTCTTATTCTAAATCTTGTTCTCTTATACCCACTTCCTACCACATTTGTGGTTCTAGCTTATCTCATCGAAGTGAAACTACTGATCTTGGTGTGGTATTTGATTCTAAATTCTCTTTTCAAAAACATTTAAATCACACTATTTCAAAGTCTTATTCCGTACTTGCGTTTATTCGACGTTTTAGTTCAGACTTTGTTGATCCATATACTCTAAAGTTGTTGTATACGTCTCTGGTGCGTTCCAAGTTGGAATATGCCGTCTTTATTTGGAGACCATATTATGCTTGTCATATTAGTAGGCTTGAACGTGTCCAGAAAGCTTTTGTGCGTTATGCATTGCGTTCTTTGAATTTCACTGATCCAAGTCCATCCTATAAAAGTCGGTGCTTGCTTATAAATCTAAAATCACTAGATATTAGAAGGACCATTCTCTCCATTACTTTCCTCTTCGATTTGATAAATGGGGTTATTGACTCCCCATCGCTACTCGAGAAAATCTATTTCAATATTCCTCAGCGAAGTTTACGGAATCATGATTTTTTCTGGTTAGGGTTGGCAAGAACTAATTATGCGTCCAATGCTCCGATTTCTAGAACTCTGGGTGATTTTAATTCGCTTTCAAATCATACTGGTCTGGATTTCTGCTCCACAAAGAATCACTTCAAATTGGTTCTAAATGAATTGTTGAACTAATTTCTTCGTATTAATCTAATCTTCTTCTCATTATAATTGAAACTTGTTAATTATAAGTTTAATTTTACTTTGATTAATTTATTCAGCATTAATCTGTTTTCATAGTCTGTAAGAAACACTGTATTTTTAGACTATTAATTAATTAAATAAATAAATAAATAAATAAATAATCCTATTGTGTTAAAGTGTTTATTACAGGCAAAGTGATCTGTAACTGCTCCACAGAGTAATCTGAGGCCCTTTTTATCCAGGATTAGAGCAGAGTTTGCTCTGCTGGCACTGAAGTTCCAGTGTTGACTGATTTTATTAGGTGCGCAACTAAGTTCCCGCTGTTTGTCAATAGATGCCGCCAGCAGTGTATGCTAGTCGATTCTAACATAACCTAAACGTCAGAAACAAACATTAGTGTTTTTGTTTTGGCATGATATACTTTTGGTTTTGTGAAAATGTCTGATTTTGTGCCGAATAATCCTCATTTGCGGGAAATGTTGATTTTCCTCTTTCATTCGACGGCATTCAACGACGGCTGAAGTGCGTCGAGAGCTACAAAATGTTTATGAAGATGCTACTTTAAGTGAAATAAAGGGCCGAGATTGGTTCCATCGCTTCAAAGACAGTGATTTAAATGTTGACGATCGTCCGCGTGAAGGAAGGCCAAAAACCTTCGAAGACGCTGAATTGGAGGCATTGCTCAATGATGATCCATCTCAAACGCAAGCAGAGCTTGCTTCAGTATTAGGAGTTACCCGCTAATCCATTTCCAAGATATTGCATGCTTTGGGAATAATTCAGAAACAGGTGACTTGGGTTCCTTATGAGTTAAAACCAAGGGATGTTGTACGTCGTTTTTTCGCCTGTGACGGGTGATGAAAAATGGATTCATTACAGCAATCCAAAGAAAAGAAAGTCATGGGGATTGCCCCGTCATGCTTCTACGTCGTCGCCTCGGCCGAATATTCACGCTCCGAAGGTAAGCTATGTAGGTATTTGGTGGGACCAAGTTGGTGTTATTTATTATGAACTATTAAAACCAAGTGAAACTATCACTGGGGATCAGTATCGACTTCAATTGATGCGATTGAGCCACAATACGCGGAGAGGCATGAACAAGTGATTCTACAGCTTGACAACACTCGGCCTCACGTTCCCAATCCCGTTAAAACCTGTCTGGAACCACTGAACAGGGAAATCCAGCCCACCCGCCATTTTCTCCAGATATTGCGCTGCCCGATTATCACCTGTTCCGATCGATGGCACATGGTCTAGCTGACCAGCAGTTCCATTCATATGAAGGCATCAAAAAATGGCTGGATCCCTGGACAGCCTCAAAATAAGAACAGTTTTACCGCGATGGTATACGAGATCTACCAGAAAGATGAGAAAAAGTAATAGCCAGCAATGGGCAATACTTTCAATGATTCACTTGTAACCATTTTTTCAGGATAAAGTTGTATTTTCATCAAAAAACAGCGAGAACTTAGTTGAGCACCTAATAGTTTGGATCCATTTTTTGCTTTCCTGTTTTATATTATTTTTGTTTAAGCCGAAAAATGGGGCATAAAAGTCTGCCTTCTCGTTTCCTTTGTGTCTCTCATGTCCTGGTAGCCAAATCAGTGAGACCTGATTATGAGTGGCCAATTTGTTGAGTGCATTGTTACACTCTATTAGGACTTTTGACTTGAATGTGAAGCTATTCAAGGCTTTTAGAACCGATTGGCTTTGCGAAAGTATTTTAAATCCCACGTATTAAGTATTTTGGGATCCCACGCTTTCGATAGAGCTATTTAAGACTATGCCGGTGAAACGCTTTAGACAGTTACGCCTAAACTTACATTTCGTTGAAAATATGTTGATGCCTTCTTCATCCTTTGATTGAAACAGTAAAAAAAAACCGCTGCCGAAATGAACCTGTGTAAGAAGAAATTTGTATCGATGATCAAATTATACCATCTTAGTGAAGCTTATCATGTAAAATATACCAAAAAGGAAAACCAAATCCTTGGTACACAAAATTACGTCCTGTATGGAAAATCGGGGTTTCCGTATGAATTCGAACTATAAAATACAAACCTCGACGAGAATTTAGTTCGCACACTTTCTTCTGCAATAGTTCTTCATTTATGTAAAAGCTTAACTAAATCTGGGCATAATCTGTTTTATGCAATTTTTTTTTTTACTCCTATAACTTGCTGGAAATATTATCAAAACGTAATAGGTATATCTAAGTGCAGCGGGGACTGCTCGGGTAAACAGATTTGGTCGGACTACATTTTTATCTGATAAAGATATTATGAAACAAGGAAG
Organism: Anastrepha fraterculus; assembly: GCA_037575425.1. Taxonomy (NCBI): domain Eukaryota; kingdom Metazoa; phylum Arthropoda; class Insecta; order Diptera; family Tephritidae; genus Anastrepha; species Anastrepha fraterculus. The sequence continues at coordinate 28,872 of JAYXIM010056657.1, read as the reverse complement.
AGTATCGTATGACGGTTTGGTAAGCACGTACGGAAAAAACGGCTGTATAATAAACCCATTTCCTTAGCCATTGGGAAGCAAGATAAATGATTCGATGAGTGCTGGACCAGTTAATTAGAATTCTTCCAAATGGACACTTCGGCTCACTTCGCATTGGTATCATCTTGGGTCATGTACAAAAAAGATGGTAATCGACAAAATACTCCATAAAAGGGCATTACGAAGTTGCATTATTTTAGGTTGAAAGTTGCAAACGTTCTTGTTTTATTGGAAAAAGCTACACAAAGTAAGAAGGAAAGTACACTACATTAATGCACATAGATAAAATATATCTATATATTTTTCTTTTTTTCATACTCTTTATTTTTAGATATGAAAAGCGACTGCAAAAAGAAGTCTCCAAGATCGGGTTGTCCATTTTCCTGCTCATAACGGCAAAACAAATCAGACGAGATGCAAAAAGTTAGGATGCCGTAGAGGCGCATATTTTATATGTATTAAGTGTAATATTCATTTCATGCATTCCAAAAGAAAAGTTCTGTAGCTTAAATTATCAGTAAAATTAAACTAATATCGAATGCTTGCAGAGCCAGAGCGTTTGTAGCCATTCGGACGACAAGACCCAACCAACATAGCCGCTGGATCTTTATTGGCTGCACTATGTCTATATTGCTGTAAAACTCATACAGCTCATCGTTCCATCGCCTACGATGCTCTCCGTCGCCAACGTGCGAACAAACACTCCAAGGTAAGCCTCATCGAATGTTGTCATCGTCCAAGCTTCTGCGCCATACGTTAGGACGGGCATGATGAGAGTCTTGTAGAGTGTTAGTTTTGTTCGTCGAGAGAGGACTTTACTGCTCAATTGCCACTTAGTCCAAAGTAGCACTTGTTGGCAAGAGATATTCTAAATTTGATTTCAAGGCTGACATTATTTCCGTGTTAATACTGGTTCCAAGGCAAACAAAGTCTCTGAATTTCAAGGATTTTTTTAATAAAGTTAGCTTATTATATGCTAGTTAATGGGTTGTAGAAGCTATAATATTGAGAATTTCGACATGAAAAATTCTAATGATGCTACATATAATTTCGAAATACCGAAAAAAATTGATTATTTAAAAATTCTGGACGTATGTAACCTCTTAATTTTCAGGGGGGTATAAAACTTAACACAATGTTTTTTTTTTTCAAAGAAAGAGGGAGTGACCCGAGAGAGAATGAGAGAGAGAGAGAGACCCGAGAGAAAATGAGAGAGAGAGAAATAATATACCTATATCTAAATAAATTCACAACGTTTGCAGAAAATACAGATAGACAAAATTTACAAAAAACGGAGAAGGGTCGACCGGTGTAGGTAAACGTCAGACACTACTCCGACCGTTTATCATTCCAGCACCGCAACAACGGCACAAATTACCGCAATGCAATACCAATAAATCTGACGCTGGAATGGATAGCACTTTATAGTTTGCACAAGTACTAGACAGGAAACGGAAATAAGCGCAAAAAGTAGGCACCAAAAAAACGCCAAAAATATATTGGGACCAAAAACGCCCCAAACAGTAGGCACCAAGGAAATATAACGCCAAAAAGTAGGCACCAAATATATATTCCTACAAGTTTGCCCCAACAAACAAGCGCCAAAAAGTAGACAGTGTTATTTCTCACTAGAAATTAGCAACCACAAGGAAAAACTCAGGAAATTTAGCCTAAAGTGTATCTAAGATATATACATATATAAGGTATAGCTCTCTCTCTCCTTTTCCTCTACATTATATCTTTTTTCTCTCTCGCGGAACGAAAATGCCCAAAACGTGGCACGACCTTGAAATTTTACTCTCCATTCTCGCTCGTCCATCGACGCCTAAGAAGTTTCACTTCAAAAAATTTATTGAGTTGTTTTTATTTAACAGTTGAAAATAAAAAGAAATACATATCTGCCGAATCTTGTGGGCTGATTGAGAAAAATATCAAGTATGAAAAGATTGGCATCTTTTTACCTTGAAATAAGAAATATATTGTTTGTTATTTTACATATATGTGTACTCACCTGATATGCAGTTTGATACTTTAATAATTTCTGGGTTGTTTTGGGATCACGTGCGCTGCCGCGTTGAGTTTTCACAACAATCGCCTAGGCTGATTTTTAGCGAAAAAATAAGTGCGGTAAAATAAAATATATTTATATTTTAAGCTTTGAGCTTCCTATACATGATACTTTCAGATATGTATGCACGGAAAATTCTTGAAGATTTCGAAATCACTAAATGTGCTAAGGTTTTTATATGAAAATGCTGCATCCATACAATGAAGGAGTTCTAAAACTTCTATGCGAGAAATTCGTAATAAATGAATCCCTTAAGGTATAACTCCGCAACAAATTTTCTAGTTCAATATTCCAGTTTTCACTAAAAATCTGAATTGCAACGAATATAATAATATACCTAAAGTGAATGATAGATTTGTTCACACGCGAAAACGGAAACTGACGCCAATTTTTGAAGTAGAGACGGAAGTTTGGTAGCGTGCAGTGTTGCATTTGCTTTCCAATAATAATATCTGGAATGGTAATAAAATTTATAATGTAAAAAAAAACAACTAGAATGAAAATAATAATTAAAGTGCTAGTTTACTTATAAATTGAACACCAATTTTGTATGCCACATTAGTTTTATTTGAGGTATTTGATTTGCAAATTGCTGTCTTGAATTTTTTTTTTTTTATTAAGTTTCAAATTTCCCGTTCAACGCTAACGCAAAAAAACCTACAACCGCTACTTATCCATACATTCAAACGCCTATTTGAAAATTACAAAATATTTACTAATGCATACCAGTAAATTAATTTAATCTAGACGGTTAATTTCTAAAGCAAAAACAAAACAAAAAAAGATAATAGTTTAGAATATAACCTCCTCATTGCGTTGCTCTTCAACTGCTTGCAAGTGCTCATGAAACACAGCTGGGTGTTAATATTCGCGTTCGCTCACTCAGCACTCGGAATGCAACACTGTGAATTGGAATAGTGGAAAGCTGACGAAAGAAAACGTCACAAGTAATCAACAGAGAAAGAAAAGAACAGCTTTAATCTAATTAACTTTGATACAGAAAATACAATAATATTTAAAAAAATTCAAATATTGTGTGTTTTTTTTAAACTAATTTCTTAGCGAATTCGATACATTGAAATTTTCGAGTAAAACAGTTGCAGAAGAAAATCGGGTGGATCAAGTAAGTGTTATTCGACCTTCGGGAGGTGAAGTAGAAACGCTATTTCTTATTTTTTTTGTTTGCAAGATTGTGAAAATAAGGTGTTGGGGAAAAATACGCCATAAAAAATGTATTGGGAGAGTGAAGAAAGCTGTGCCCTTGTATACACAAAAGAAAGTTAAAAACATCTGATATGTGTTCTAAAAACATCTGGCATAATGTAAAATATGCGAAAAATTTTCATAACAAAGGCAAAGTACACACCAAAGCAGCCAGAAGCAAAATAAGGGGCACAGAATTGTAGGTGGTGATTGGGGGTTGTATTGTTGTAAGAGGTGGTGGTGGTGGTGGTGAACGCCAATTCACACAACGGCATTGGAGTTGTAGTTGTGTTGATATGAGCACGTAGACAGTGGGCATGTGATGCGGAAGAACGTAGTGAACGGGAAAAATCGCTAATTACTTGCTGTGACTTACACGTCAGCGCATCTAAACGAGAGATTAGAATAGAAATCTAAAGTTTACAACAGTTAGGATTTTGAGTTACAACAAGCTGGGATTAGCTAGTTCTACGAATTGTGTTTTTGATTAGGTGCGTATATAAGTGCTTAGTTGGGGTGTATTAAAAGGTATTTAAGAAACAAAGGTACAAAAAATGGACTTTTCATAATATTTATTGCGCCAGCGACACTTGTCGCCTCCAGATACATATGAAGTATTTTAAAATTTAAAAAAATTTGCCCTTATCTCATAGGCAGAGCGTAAATAAAATGTGTATGTAAGTACATACGTATACATATATGTATGTTTGCACATATTGCGATAAGAATCCAATTTGTCGGACAGGTTCAGTTAGTCTGCCGCTGGCTAATATACATATGTATGTATGTATGTATGTACAATATCTGTTACCCGTGCCGAGCAAAAAGAAAAGCAAATATGCCGCCGCTATATAATTTTAAACTGGTTTCGCTAAGGAAACCTCAAAATGTTATAGCTGCGGAAAGTGAAATCGCAACTTGTTTATTGAAAAAATCTGGCACGTTTTAAGGGGTCAGTCTACTTTGGAGACTCGAAAAAAAGGCTATATTCGTGATTTTTTTTTTGAGAAAACTATAAATGATAGTAATATAAAATTTGTTTGATTTATTAAATAAAGTCTTAAAATTCAGAAATAAATTTTTTTTATTCAATTTTATAGTATTTTTAGTAAAAAAATAGCAGTGAAGCGTAACGTCTCAAACATGGGTTGGTGAGGCAGCTCCATCAGAACTCAAGAACGGCTTGTCTGAAACAAAAAAATCAAAATGTTTCAGATTCAGTAAGATACTGGCTACAAAATGACCCTCGGATATTAGGTTTTAATGAAGACAAAAAAAATGGCTGATAAAAATGGAAAATTTTTGATAGAACGGTTTTTTTTTTCGCATATTTAAAAAAAATATATAGTAAAAATTTAAAATTTCAAAACCCCCGAGCGTCAATTTGGTGCAAATTATGTCTAGAATAGGTGATCCAAATTTTATGAAAATCGGTTGATTAGTTTTTGAGATACAGTGGAGCTAGATTTTGAAAACGTTGTTTTGAGAAAAACGCGTTTAAAGTTTTTAATGCACGCTATACGCGCAGGTAGACGAAATGATGTTCAGGTAAAAAAAAAATAGTTAGAGTGCTCGGATTTTCTTAAAATTTTTACACAATATTTCTGGATATATATACTTTCAAATTATGCAAAAAAAAAAAATTGAAAAATTTTAAAGTGACAAAGTAGACTAACCCCTTAAATAAGTATTACTTCTGTAAAACAAATATTTTAGCATGCACATACTAACTCGTGCTTGGTAATCTCTTCCTGTTTTCAAACCTTTGTTACGTTTGGTGCTAAAAATAACTACTACGAATAATGCAGATACACCACGTTGCGGTCATAGTGCAAGCAATTTGCACAAATTCACATTAAACATGTTGACGTTCTGGGCGTTTCCACTCTGAATATGCATGCGCACTTAAATATGCATAAATGTTAATTAGAACTGAACTAAATACAAAAAAAAAAAAAACAAAAAACAAAAAAAAACAATGACGCTTTAAACCTAATTATTAAATCAACTTTCCATTGACTAACATACAACTCGTTTCTTGAATTCTTCTAGCATATTTTGACAACATTTGTTTTCAACTCTATTTACCGGCATGTCAACACAAACAACGCACGCCCCTTCAGCGCCGGAATTGCCCACCACATCACATGGCGCACCGTCAGCACAGCCAGTCGAATCAGCTGACGATTGGAGTTGTTTTGGTAGTGCAAGCGGCGAGCAAGAACAAACCCAAAATGCTACACAGGATGCATCTACGTCAAGAACAACTGAAACCGTTAATGTCACAGCTAATGATGCCGCTACCATTAATGCTGCACCGAAAATCACATCTTCCACAGCGTATTCGTTTCCAGGCAGCGCACTAGGAAGTGAATCCACCGCAAATATAAACAGCATTAAGGCAGAAACCAGCACCAATGGTGACTCTAAAGCCAATAACAATGTAGAGGAAGAAAAGGTTGACGATTCGATGTATGAGTGCAATATTTGTCTCGACACTGCTAAGGATGCAGTAGTCAGTTTATGCGGTCATCTCTTCTGTTGGCCATGTTTACATCAATGGTTGGAGACACGTCCAAATTGTAAATTATGCCCAGTATGCAAAGCAGCTATTGGCAAAGATAAAGTGATTCCGCTATACGGGCGCAATAGTACCAAACAAGAGGATCCCAGGTAAGATTTATGAAAATATTTTGTTCTTGAACTATATACATTCATGTATATATTGTAGTTAAATCGCACTCTCTGACCCGTAAAATGTTTAATTTCTTTATCAGAAATAAAGTACCACCACGCCCTGCTGGCCAGCGCACTGAGCCGGAACCACAGCAAGGCTTTCAAGGATTCGGTTTTGGTGATGGTTTCCATATGTCTTTCGGTATTGGTGCTTTTCCGTTTGGCTATTTCGCTTCATCATTTAATTTTGGCGAACCACGAGCAGCCGGTAAGCACTTTCCTATACTCTTTGTTTTCTTCTTCAATACTAAATGTTATGCTTTTCAGCCGCCAATCGTGGCACAACACAATTCGAAGATGAGCAGCAATTATCCAAATTATTTCTGTATTTGGCAGTCTTGTGCATTGCTTGGTTGTTGTTCGCATAGCAATACTAAATTAGTTGGTTATACTCACATACATAAATAATATACAATATATTTGTGCAAAGAGCGCTCTTTTAATTTGTTGCTCCGTGCTTGCGATTATTAATAAGAAGTCTAACTTTATACTTGTATGCATTTTATTGAACCCACTTACATACGAAATTATACATACTTACACTGAGAAATAATATAAAAAAGCAAAGATCTTTAAAGGTAAAATTATAAAAAAAAAAAAAAAATTAATAAATGTGTGCAAAGAACTGATAACTGGACTTGAAACTGAATGAAAAACTTTCACAACAACGGCGTTTGTGAATAACTGCAAATAATTTTGTAGAATTAAGCGGAAGTTGGGCTACGAACAGTTTGTGCTCAATCTTTTGCTAACAAACTAATAACAGTCAGAAGTAGCGACGAACGTTTGCAGAAACTTATATGAATTAGAAGCATCTCCTTCTTAATTTTCGAAATTCCTCATTTCTTTTTATACATTTTATTTTTATTTAAATATTACATTTTTAAAGAATTCAGAATTCCCCAAAGGTGTGTGTGATTACTAAGATTATGAACTGAATATGTCAATGGATTGTAGTCTAATAGTTGGTTATTTGTATCCCAAATAAAATTCTATACTATATACTACTTCTTATGCGAATATATGTAAGCAATTGATTTTAGAATGATTTCGCGATATCACTTTGTTGGTGTAAAACCAAGGGAAGGTAAAACAGTAGCGGTAATTTAAAATAGAGGTTCTGATCAAGCGATTGTCGGTAGAAACTCGAGCCGAAGTAGAGGCTTGACCAGAAACTTCCGCAGCGCAGCAAATTATGAACACTACAGAGATACGAATTCTACGTGCTATATCGGGCACACCAGACTCGATCCCATGGCCGCCGGTTCTACGTTACCGGAATGATTCGAGGTTTTTTCCCGACCAAGGGCTGTCGCCCAAGTAAACTAACTCTGCATTGCATCGTGCCTTAGCCTACGTCTGTCGTCGCTGGAGCAGCTCTATGCAGCCAGGCTGCTTCAAATACTTCTGCTCAGGGCTGGCATTGAGTTCAAACTTAGAACTGAAGTATATTTCTGCTGCGGCTGCCAAAAAACGGCTCAACCCCAACTCAACATCGGTTAGATGCAACCAGTGGGACGGGTGAGGCTATGTTAAGACCTACTCAGTCCTTGAGACGCCCCTGAAGTGGTCCACACGGTATGTGAAAACGTGTTGCTCAAGCCATCTGACGATCGCCAGAACTAAACAACTCGGTCAGGTGATGCCAAGCTCGAAATAGTTAATATTCTTACATATGTATATAGTCAGTGCTACCTGCTACCCGGCTGGATATCACCATAAAATAGGCGCGCTCATCAGAGGTGAAAACCGATTGGTAGTAAGTGACTTGAACGCAGAGCGGATAGACGACTCGACATTTTGCACAGCGAACACCGACGCCCCCACCAAGACAGTGGGCAATTCCAGCAGATCGCCTAACCTAACAATTGCTAGCGCTGGTCTGATAAATAGCGTAACCTATCGGCCTATGCTATCATCGACTTCACACCATCAGCGCATTATCGTCTCGACTGCCGACTTTGCCTCTGCAAATCACGGGTCATACATTAACTTTAACAAATCTAATTGGGCCGGTTTCGCGGAATTTACCGGGGCCAGTTTCGCCGTTCTCGCCATACCCACCGGTGTGCACGTAGGCGAACGTGCATTCCGCAAAGTGGTTACAGTTACTGCGGTTCACTTCGCTCCTGCTGTAAAGATCCGGGATAGGCGTCTCAATTTCCCAGATGAAGCAGCCGTTTTAGCAATTGAGCATGACCACCTGCATGCATTCAGCCCGATCCCCGGAATCCGCGAATAAGTGATCTTAACTTGGACATTAGGCAACTGGTTACCCAATATAAGCGAACCAAATTGGAAGAGCACTTCAAGGCTTGTAATTTCACCAGTGGTGTGAGTAAGCTCTGGTCCACCGTAAGGTCTCTGTCGAACCGGACGAAGCACAACGATAAGGTGGCAATAACTTTTAGCGGATGCGCTTCGCCGGACCCGAAGATATACGCAAGCTACTTTAGCCGGTAATTCATACTGCATTCCCCAGCCGACACGTCCACACGTCGTGCTACCAGTCGGCTGAACAGTGCACCACCTACTTTCTTCAGCGAAGAGCTTTAGGTGGTCATCAAGAAAGCAAAAGTTTCTAAAGCCATTGACCCAACTTGTCCATGTAGTTCTCATAATTCGTGACAAGTGAAAAGCAGGGAGATTGGGCCCACTACTGAAATCTGGGACATCCGCCAATCAACTCTTAAGGCTCTCCTACTACCACTCTATACGAAACACCTGACCCCAGCCACATGACAGCATGGATTCCGATGAGAGCACAATATCAACACAGCACTTGCCCCATTAATACCCCGGGCTTAATACCCAGGACTGTCCTAGTAGCGTTGGACTTGAAACAAGTTTTTGGAACTGTCATCCAGTCTACGTTATACAGTTGACCCTCCTGCCGGCACTGAAGAGGTGGCCCGCGAACTTTTTGAGTGGTCGCCAGTCGTGAGTCATCTTTCGAGACCAAAACTCAAAACAGAAGAGGATAAAGCAATGCGTTCAGCAGGATGGTATCCTTTCTGCCTTGCTTTTCAACTTCTATATATCGAATCTACTCCAACCACCAGACACTTTCTCGTTTTTTCACAGAGAGAAATCTCCAATTTTCCCTCAGTAATCCACGGGGACGATCTTTACTACCTGGGAGAAGGAGGTCAAACTACAGCTAAAGGTCAAACAACCGCAATTGCTACTAAGATCCAAAACCGCAAGAAGGCCCTCATATCGCTTGCCGGCAATATTTAAGGGCGAGAACCGCGTAATTTTGGCCCAATTGCGTTATTGTTAAACTCCTACCTATCCAGAATCGACTCCGATATACCCAATATACATACATATATATGTCCAGCATGTGAAGGCACACCGCACGATACTTACCATATCTTCACTTTCCCTATTAAACCAATCATCTAACACCGCTCTCCTTCTAGACCCAACCAAAACAGCACGCTTTCTCGGTATACCGTTATATGAGATAGGCGACGACAATCGATGACTACGTCGTGCTGGCAGGGCTTGATGAATCGGCGAGCCCCTCCGATGAATGTGTGGCGCGTGGCATTTTAACGTAAAACCCATTTCTTGTGTAAATAATATATACACAATAATTTTACTAACGATTTTATAATTACCAAATACGACCACTTTACTTTACTTAACTTGCTTAGGCTCCGGTGCATACTAACCTCTGATTACACATGCCGCATTTATTTCCTAAGCTTGACATGGCTCTGATCACAAATTGATGTAAACGTAACTAAGGATGAAAGTTAAAGAAAAATTTTGCAACCCTAGGTCTGATGAGCTGTAATTTCATATTTTTATCAAAAAGTTTGGTATTTTTAGCATAAACATTCATATAACGTTTTGACTTATGTGCTTTTTTGTTCCTTTTTCAGTGAGTTGAAAAATTCATCTCGGCCGAAAGATGGAATAAAATGTGGACAATTTTCATGCGATGATTTATTACGATTCCCCACACGGATTACCGATCAAGCACCACACTTAACCTCTGTGAAACGCTGCAAACATGGCCATCGATCCTTGCAGGATGTATTTCGTCAAACCCGTCCAAAAACGGTTGTTGTGTCAATACTATCCATGCAATGCGTCAGTTGATAACGCAAGATCGTCATGTGATATATCGCATGATAGAGACATCTTTGGGCATTAGTGGAACCAGCATACATCCAATATTGCATGAACATTTAGTCGTCGAGAAGATTTGTACTCGTTGGATACCGAATAATTTGACAATTTCCCAAAAAAGGACACGTGTCGATTGGTGTAAGGAAATGTTGGAAAAATATGAGCCGAAAACAAAACAGCCATCGACAATATGGGTGTTCCAAGGCGAGCTTAATTCAACAAATCTTGTTCGCGGAAGATGCGCCTCAAAGTAAAGCTTGTATTTTGGGAAAATCTGGTCATGTCGCAACTGTGCCATTAGAAAAATTTGAAACAATCAATTCTCAGTGGTACACAACTGTGGATACTAGACTGGACGGGCAACCCTGACAACAGAATCAACATAAAAACGTAACTGAATAAACGCTACAGTTCGAACAAATCGCCGGCGTGGATAGACCCGTTTGGAGAATTAAGGAAAACCAACTGTCGAAGACGAATTATCCTTCACCAATGCCAGACAATGCGAGTTCTCACGTATCGCTTCACTCAAGAGAGTTTTTGAGCAGTCAAAAGATCGAATCAATAGGTCAACCATTCTACAGCCCTAATTTGCTACCTATAAATTTCTTTTTGTAGATAAATATGTAAAATACGAGGTCAAGGTTTTGCCATGCCTCAAGATGCTTTTCAAGCCTTTAAATAGCTCGTTCTGGAGGTATCCACTTAAGAGGGGCAAAAGTGCTTTTCTTTGGCTCAAGCGAATGCAGAAGTCTATTGACTTCCAAGCAGAATATTTAAAAAAACAATAAAGCTATTTTCATTATTATTTTACTATGTTTTTGTCCGGGAGCTTGGGGTCATTTTGACCTCATCATTTCATGCCGACTGATTTTAATACCAATGGATCCAATGGATGACGAAACCAACCGTCAGCTGCGTTTATAGCGGTGGGAAGACCGTCAGCCGAAGCAAGAATGTATCATTGCGTTCATACATACATCTCGACGGCGCGCGGAATTTTTAATGCTTCGGCTGACGGTCTTCCCACCGCTATAAACGCAGCTGACCATCATTATTATATTTTCATATGTGTCCAAAATTTCAATCGGCATAAAGTAGTTTTACTCTTTAATTTATTTTACAAGTTCGCCTGTTCAGCTAATGTGTTTTCCCCCTCTACCGCGCAGCTGATTATTTTTTTTTATTCTAATAAATCTCAACAATACACAAAAAAAATTTCAGCCGGTATAAAATGAGTTGGTAGACATTTTTTTTCGACACGTTTCGTACCCTGCCACAATTACATCCACCGCGGGTGCGCCAGCTGACGTTCACTTTCGTTATTCATGAAAGCTAAATCACAAGTATAGTGAAGAATTTAACGGTATAAAAACGCAGTCCAAAATTGACCCCTGGCTCCCGGACTATATAGGGCGCAAAATATTAAAGGCAAACCTCGCACACAACTGATATTTTGACACAAGATAAATCATTAATTTCGCATTTCGGTTACTTGATTGCAATTATAGTTGCGTCAATATAAATAATTAATTGACGGCATTTTGCTTTGGTTCGCGCATACATTTATCGAAGTTTTATTGTATCAAGTGGTTGCTTGACAGTAAGAAATTAAATTTATAATTCATGGCTTTACGGTTAATTGATTTTCACATGCAAAATTATAGTCAGTTCTTTAAGTGCCTTTCGAACGAAAGTGATGAATTATTTATGCAAAGTTGCTTTCTTTCTCCTTGCTCTCTTTTACACAATTGCCTACCCGTCTGCACAATAACGGATAAGCTTCGACATTTTCACTTTAAATTTTTGAGTGAATTTCCAGTTGTGATAAGCCAATCAAATGACCTTAAAGTAATTGATGCAAACATAACACCTGCACTGGCTATTATTTATGAATATTTGTGTGTACGAGTATGAGTATATCTGGTAGAATACACCAACAATATTTCTCTGCACAATAAATTGCCGCAGAATTTCATGAATATCAAATATGTGCAAGTGTGTGATATGCAGGTGTATACCAAATTTTTGTTTGTGTTTATTGTACGTAGCGGTTACCACTTTTCCTTATCGTTGTTGTTGATCGCCATGACAGGCGATGTCTGGTAAACAGAATTTGTCTGTTTTCTTAGTAAAATGAGACGTACTCGTACATATATATAGCAAAATATTGTGATATTTGTTGTTGATGAAATTTTACATGTGGGTGTTAAATTGATTTTATGCTATCATAGGAATATTAGTTACGTAGACTTATCAACATATTTTTTAGCTCTATGTGCAATATGACACTTGTTGCATAATAAAATATTTGTGTGTGTGCGTAGAGTTGGCTACAATGCGATATGAACTATGAACTGTATGTGAAGTAGAAAATAAATATGCATTGCATTATTCATGAGTGGGATATGAGGATTTGGTTGCTTTTGTGGTTATGGACTAAGATTTAAGTTTACATATAAAAATTAATGCTAGGCAAATAAGCGTAGGCAGAAGTTGCAGCTATAAAAGAAGTGGGGAAATACGCATGTCTTAACAAAAACAATTATAATTTATTCTCCGATAGCCAGGCGGCCATTAATCAATGAATGAGGCTATACTAAGATCAAATGTTGCACAGGAATGCCGGGCAGCCCTAAATGATGTTAGTGTCGTATTCAAGGACAGCCTTATTTGGGTTCCGGGGCACAGAGATATTTGGGGAAATTATATATAGTAAGTAAAGCCGATGAGCTAACCGGGTAAGGTACAACTCTTCAACTGCTTAGTGGTAGCAGTACCATTGGGATACCTATGGCCATGAGCAAACTAATAATTAAAAACAACATTATTCAATCTCGCCGAAAAAAATGTTGGCCATGCGACCGCGAATGAAACATCAAAAGAGAATTTCCAGTGGCTCCCTTCCAGATGTCTCTGTGTGTAAATGGTGAAAGTAATGTCACAGAACCCGTAACTGAAAACAATTATGAATTATTAACATGGCCGAAACAGAATTGCAGCGGACAGTGGATAACGATTTGACGGGTAGTAAACAGCTGATCTACTCCCATCGGAAAATTCGGTCGTTTAGACACAATTGCGTCGGGACAGTTCGCAGCTGACATTTTGTGGTAGCAATAAAATTAATTTTGTGATAAAATCTTTTCGTTTGTTTTATTTGTGAAGCAACCCGTTGAAGCTAATTAAAAAATAAATGCTATCAAAATTATTGATATTTTGCAGTTTTCTTGTGCAAATCGAATATTATTTCCTTGTTATTTGTTTAATTTCGCTTGTAAACCAACAAATTTCCATCAAGTGATCCGAAAACTAAACAAAAACGTGTGTATCAATTGTTTTAGATTTTTCCGGTGACTATTCTAGGTGTCTCCATGAAAAAAAGTTGGTTTTAAGTTTTTAGGTAGTTAGGGGACGATTTCATCCCTTAAGGGGTTTGGAAATTTGCGTACTTGCTCTGATGTGTTACTGTTGATTAGAACTGCCATAAAAATATTCCTAACCGATTTTGAATATTTATAATTTTTATAAATTAAAATTTTTTTAACATAAATCATTTTTTTTTATTTTTCTGAATTTTTCATAAAAATTCCCGAATTCAGGCTGCGCTTTGATATAATAAAAAAACGAAAGTTGAAATTCAGGCCTAGACAATCTCTTCAAAATCATCTACGAGCATTAAAAAAAATGATTAAAATCGGTTGAAAACTGGATCCTGTAGCCAGTTTTGAACGAAATTGATCGAAAAATCCCCCTTGTGCGACGGGAAGAAAATCCGTACCTAATTCTTTGGATTTTCATGCGGTTAAATGTGTTCTAATTTTGAGAGCGGGTAACCGGCTGTCGGGTACCCAAATTGCTGGTGGTGGAAAATTTTCCAGCATAAAATATTATATCACATTTTCAAAATGAAATGCTACTTTCCATTCTTATTCCATTTCCCCACTTTGCAAATTTTTTGGATACACGAATAGCAAAAGTTCTCCATTTTATTAAAAACTTCTCATTTAATTTACAATTAAAAAAAAACAAAAAATAAATAATAATAATGCATGCCCATACCGACGGCATTCCATTCGTTGTGGAAAACTTTATCTTCCGTCTCCGAATTCTTTTTGTATCCTTACTTTTTATTCTTAAAATTAACCAATCGATATTTTTGAGATTCATATTTAAATTTGAGCATACATTTTCTAGTCTTGGTCTTAGTTGTTGTATGTTCTGCTAATTAGTGACAATAATCAATATTTAAATTACCTTAAGCAGTTAATGTTGCTTTGGCATAGTGCGGTGACGTCACATTTGGCTAGAGCGCCGTATTATCATACTAATAATGCTAGTCAAGAATTCTTTCCCACATTTGCCAACATAAATACTTGCCAAGCCGGATTTCATAGCGATTAACGACCTCCTGATTCGATGCTCACTTATGGAAACCACTCCGATAAACGTTTTTTAATTTTTGTCTTTTTGATTTAAGTTACTTTATCCTCTGGCTTTGTGAACGAAAGGTTGAAACAAAAATTTTTAAGTACACTGGCGGATTTCACTATAAATCTCATATAAGTCTCATTTATCATTTAAGCACTCATTTCTTATAATTTTCTTCCAATAAAATGCTGAGAAAGTGCTAGAGAACATAAAAAGATGAGAGAGTCTGAAACTGAAAAATGTAAAACCAAAAAAAAGGAAACAAATATGAATCGTTTTAACTAGCGAATGCAGCTTTGGATAGTTAGCATTTCAAGAGAGATGTAACAGAGGTGAACATTAAAAATTATGCTGCCAACATTTCTTCGCCATTAGCAGAGGTTAAAATGTTATGGCAGAGAATGTTAATGGAATGTTCTCTGGTTATGGTAATCCATATTTTAAAAATTAAGCTAACTGACTGCGACAGCTTTTTATCTTCGTTGGTGCTAGCAACTGAAGTCTAATGTGTCTTTTTTTATTTTCAGATTGACTTCGGGCGCAGATGGTTTGCAAACTTCAATCTTGATTGGCGCGATAACTGCCGATGCTTATCTCTTTTCCATTGTTTTACCCCTACTTTTACATGTTTTAACAGCGCACGAAATCAGATCGGCACTGCGATTCATTTTAAGCTTTGCTTTGGCAACATTTGACTGCACTGCAACGCAAGTTTTTTGCTGGACTAAGTTTTATCAAGATATTTTCCATGCTGTATTAAGGTAGTAGTCTGGTCAAATACTCATTTTTTATAGATATTTTTTAGGATTTTTTTTTAAGAAAATAAAATCCGGTCGTTTTGATTTTATAGTATGTTATTATTGACATGAAATAGTATACAAAAACACTTTTTTTT
This sequence comes from Anastrepha fraterculus, assembly GCA_037575425.1. Lineage (NCBI taxonomy): Eukaryota > Metazoa > Arthropoda > Insecta > Diptera > Tephritidae > Anastrepha > Anastrepha fraterculus. The sequence goes on along the minus strand of JAYXIM010056657.1, from coordinate 13,357 downwards.
TTGTAATTTTTAGTAGTTCGGTAGCACCAAAGTAAGCGTCTTAAAAAAAAGATAACTGGCTTTTCAACAGGATTATGGCTCTTCACGATATCTGAAATGAAAAAGTTAAACTGATTATTATTCTGCGGGCTTGACATTCTGGCAGGTGCTACAATGGGAAATTTTTTTGAAAAATAACAAAATGGGGTACTTTTGAAAAAAGGTATGGTTTTTCGGGTGGAAATCAGACTGTTGTATGGAAAGTTAGGGCTGACATCCAACTCTCGTTTTTTACACGATTTTGAAATAATACGGTTGATTACACGAAATTTTCATTCTTGCACGAATCTCAAAACAAAAAATGTTTTTCTAAACAAAACATAATTCTTAGAAGGATATTTTATTAAGAAACATTTTTCGTGTAAGAGCTATAAATACATTTTAGAACAAGCCACGTACAACTATCATTAGGATTTCCACATAATCTTTGGGATAACAAGTATTGTGCAAAGTGGCGCAAAATTAATCATCTAATTTCGTTTTTGAACTATTTTTTACTGAAAAAATAAAATAAAATAATTCTAAGGGATGAAAATCTTTATTTGACCTTTACGCGTTCCATAGCTTGCCTGTTGTGTTCTGCTGTCTAGTTTACAAGTGTCAAATATGACTGACGTATGACGTCATTTACAAAAAGCCTAAATCTTCCGAAAGGGTGATTTATTTTGCGCCACCTTGCATAAACAATTGCAGAATGCAAAAAATAATGGCTAATAACAGAATTTGTTACAACGAAAAACCAACAGCCGGAGTTATTTATTTGAATAAAACCCGACAGATGGGCTGGACATATCTGCCTTAGTATCTTGTATCTACTGAAGATAGCAATTTTGGTCCAGTCCGTAATGAATATGATTTGCGACAGTTGGTCGGACATGACAGGTAACATCAGTTTAGTCCATCTGCAGCCTCTCTCAGCCTGCCAAGCTCGCTTGTGGGTTGTAGTAACCCATTTGCCCACCGTGGCTTTGATGGCTCAAGAAGGGAGTGGCAGAACGGGCTCCGGGCCAAAGAAGCTGGCCTCAGAGCCCATTCTAGTTAAGGAGTCAGAGGTTTCGTTACCCACGATACCCACGTATAGCGGGTTTTGTATACCGACATAGGTCAGCCTGGATTTACAGGACTTGACTACCCTTAAAGTGGTTGGGGGCTGTTTACGGCCTTGAGCGCAGCTTGGCTGTCGCTGCAAACACATATAGATCTGCCCCTCTATTTGTTTTCCACAACAAATTTCATCGCTTCTTGAACAGCATACGGCTCCGCTTGAAACACAGATGCATGCATTCTAAGAGCAAAGTGCAGTTTTGTCCCACTGGATTCCACGTAGAATCCAGAGCCGTAACCGTACTCGGTCATGCAGCCATCCGCGAAAATGCGAAAACAGCATTTGCCGGGCTCATTTCAGAGTTTGACCACAATTGAGCCTCTGGCAGCACCACACTGTATCTATTTCAAAGTACGACTCTTGATGGCTTAGAGTCAAGTAGCATGGAGAGAATCGTTGGATCGAAATCCATGCTTTCACTGTTGTCCAATGCCGTACAAGGGCCGTAAAAGTTTCCATTGTGTTTCAGCCTGCAGATGGCATCTCCTTAGATGAAAACATCAAGTGGTGGTGGACCAACCAGAGCATCTAATGCCGGGCCTGAAGTAGTTGAAAAAGCTCCGGTGCAACAGATGGCCACAGTGCGTTGAGGACTCGATTAGGCCTTCCCGACTCCCACGGGAGAGAGTCTACTCATCCAGACCACTGATGCATAGGTGATAATAGATCTTTTCATAGGCGTATAGATCCATAGGATCTTGCTAGAAGAAAGACCCCGCGTTTTGCCAAAGATACCCCTGTACCGCCAGAAAGCTGTCAGTGCTTTGGATGGCTTTGTTTCAACGTGTGACTTCCAAAGAAGTTTACTATCGAGGACTACTCCAAGATATTTGATTTCTTTAGATAGCCTTCTAGCTTAGGCAGAACGAGTCCATATAGCTTCCTCCTTCTGGGAAAGAGGGCAATACCAGTTTTGATGGGGTTTGCCGATAACCCATTCGCACAGCGCTAAGTATCAATCTTATCCAGAGCTTTCTGCACTTTTCTACAGATGTTCATGAGCGAAAGGGCGAAGATTTTTCATCTTATAAGATTTGTTATTGTTGTGGAACATATCCCCAAATTTACCATTGACATTTACGTTTTTTGTTTTTCACGCATTTCTATTTAAGAAATAAAAAATTATATGAGGGGTAGGGGGAAGTCAGAGGCCCGAAAAAAAGATTATTTTCAATAATTTTTTTGTTAATCAGTTGCTTTATTTTACAAAAATAAAAACATAGTATTAATGCATCATGTTTGGACTTGACTTTACCAAATTTCAAAAACAAAAAATTAATCATTGTAAAAGTTATCGCTGTTTGTGTGGAGCCCGTTTCTCCAGAAGTCGCTTGCAGTGACCATCCGAAGTCCTTGGAGATTCATCTAAAATCAATCGGGCAAAAGAAATTAGTTTTAGTTTTTTTTCAAAATTAAAAATATGGCGACCTCAGGAAATACTTTTCAGATTTTCGAGAAAAAAACCGAGAATTAATTGTTTAAAAAAATCGGTGTGTTTGAAAAAAAATCCTTCGATCAGGCACGAGTTTTTTATGCTTTTCAAAAGCAGTATAAATTTTATTGAAATTTACCAAGCGGGTTTTAAGTTACAGTGATCACCAGTTCAAAAAACATAGTTTTGAGAAAAACGCATTTGGAGTTTTTCTATTTGCTCCGGAGCGCCCGAGAATCCTTTGTTATTTGTTGAATAACTCGAAAAGTGTTTTTTCGGATTCACTTCAAATTTCCACACACTATTTTTGAGATATTATACTTTAAGAAAATGCAAAAAAAAAAAATCATTTTTTTATGTTCTGAATACCCCTAATCCCATAATACAATAAAAAATTGGAAATTTATATTAGTTAATTTAATTTATTTAATTTCACTTTAACAGTTGTAAGAATTGCAAAACAAATTGTTTTTCTAATACTAAGCAAAAGTAAAATTATTCTCTCACTCGTACTCAAAAAAAGGATTTTTTTATACTTTACACTTTTACCCTCAAATGAGACAAATACTCGTACAAATGAAACACACTTTGTGTAGGGCAGTGTCAAGTTGTCTGTACTGCTTTTTTAATGCCCTCTAATTAGACAATGGATTTACAGTTATGTACGTCGCAGCAAAGATACGCTAGTTTTTGAACTTTAACTGTGCGCAATATTGTACATATTTTATCATTTATATTAAACATATTTACATTTTTTCCCTTTAGCTCCTATTGAAGCAAATGGCTTCATGGGGCGTATTTTACCGTTCATGGAGCAACTTTATTTGCTTACTCTCTGACGCTGCTCAGCTGCATGTAACGGATCTTATGAGATTTAGTAGTGTGTATGCAGAAACAACACTAAACTAAATCCATTACATCAGAACCAAATACTCAAGCCTACTAAGTTGTTTTTATTCCTAACTCTACTATATTTCAACTACTACCTGGTATTGCAGTTCTCAATAATTCATTTAAACTACATAAATTTCTAAAATTTCTACATAAATATCCACTTAAATACCAAGTCACAATACGTAGAAATTGAAATCAAACCAACAACACAAATGAAACACGTATCTCACCTACACATACATATATAGGCATAATAGCAAAGAAAGCAATTGTGTATGCGAGAAAAGAGAAACGTTTAAACTATTTTACTAGCAATGCTTCTTGAAGTTATCCTGGGCTTCATATCATCATCGTTATTATCATTGCTATCACGATGGTCATGCATTCAGAGCTGCATGTTCACTTGAGTATCTACACACACATACACTTACAATAAATAAATAAGTGGAGAAAATTGCGCACCAGTTGTTATTATAGTATGTGCCATGGCTTTACAGAAGCATATCCAACTCTTGGCTTTTCAAGTTTTACTCCTCAAATAGACGCTTTCTATTCTCCCATTTAAACCAATTTAAGTTTTAAATGGAAAACTTTTAGCAGCCGCTTTGTTAGTTCAAACCACTTTTTCTATTTTCTAGTTTAATTTAGTCTGTGGTGGCTGGGCAGTACAGATTGAAATATTTAATGGAATAGGGGTATATTTCGGTACGTTAATAGCCGGATGAGACTTTATCAATACTAAATAGAAATAGAAAGCGCACAAAATAAGCTAAACCAGTTTTTGAAACTAATAATATTTCGTTTTGCAAAATTAAGCGAAGTCTTTTACAGCCTCGAAATCATAACTGTCCACAGTGACGTGGTTGCCGATACGAGAGTGCGCCGACTGTTTGTTTGAAGACAGGAGGTACTTCGTTTTGTTCTCGTTCACCACCAGACTCATTCGCTTTGCCACTTTATCCCGTTTGGAGAAGGCAGAACTAACAGCGCGGGAGTTAAGGGCGATGATATCAATATCAGCGGTATACGCCAACAATTGTACGCTCTTATAAAAAATTGTGCCTTAGCGATTAAGTTCTGCGGCTCGTACGATCCTCTCCAACATCAGGTTAAAGATGTCACACGACAGTAAGTCACCCTGTTTGAAACCTCATTTGGTATTAAACGGCTCGGAGTGGTCCTTCCCAGTTCTGATGGCGCTGCTGCTATTGAGCAACGTCATCTTGCCGTATTAGTTTTGCGGGGATACCAAATTCAGATATCGCGGCATACAGGTAACTTCTTTTCGAACTGTCGAATGCAGTTTTGAAATCGACGAAAAGATGGTGGGTGTCGATTCTCCTTTTATGGGTTTTTCTCATCCGAGGCTTTGTTTGTGTTGCCATTGGGGGGGATTTTTATGTGGCGAGACTCAAACCCAGCGCACAACCAGCTATCCTGGGATACTTCGCCTTCTCACTTTAGCTCGCTCTCGAACGGGTGTGCAGAAGCTACCCAAAGGATATTTGGGCTAATACCGTAAGTTGTGAGCTGCTCGAAGAAGAATCGCCCTGGCCACTTCCAAGTGAATGGCGATCAGTACCTTTCCCCACTCACGTGGACTTCTACATATGGAACCATTCTTAAACCACCCACAAATACTTGAGAATAATACCCAGAATATTTTGGTAAGAGAATGAGTATCCCATCTTACGCCAGCTAACACATAGAAAATGGAGTTGGATATACCGCGCTTTTAGAATCACAAAATTGACCCTAAAGGGATCCATACTGCATGATTTAGCTTCTATAAACACAAGCCGTAGCCATTGGGAATTCGGAGTACGTCGTTTCGAATCTCCGAGAAACATCAAAATAAAGAAAACATTTTTTCTAATAGCGGTCACCTCTCGGTAGGGAATGGCAAACCTCCGAGGGTGCTTTTGCGTAAAAAGCTCATCAAAAAATATCTGCCGTTCGGAGTCGGCTTAAACTGTAGGTTCCTCCATTTGTGGAACAACATCAAGACGAACACCACAAATAGGAGGAGTTTGGCCAAATATCAAACAGAAGTGTACGCGCAAATTATTTATTTTTTATTATTTTATTAAGGCAAGGTGCGAATTTTTAAGTTTTTTCAACATAATGATGCCAAATATAAAGCACATATGGATTATATTTTATCCTTTAAAATTCTGAAAAATTATCGGGACACCAGCACAGAGCCTGTACATGAGCCCAATCGAAAATGTTTGACCTTACTTGAGAAACGACTAGATGGCGATCTTACCCGCTGAATTACAAGCGGGATGTGACCTTCTAAGTCCTCGTCTCGCAAATATTTGCAGTACTTGCCTCAATCTTTGCCACATACCGAGGGCATGGACCATGGTGAGAGTAGTTTTTATCGCTAAAGCAGGCATAGGGTCTTGCATGTGAAACGAAATAATTTGAAATTAATAAACCTCGTGAGTTATAGCACTTTTACTATAATAAAGTTTACTTTAATAAAATTTGGGAAGCCATCATGAATCGTTTAACGGCAGAACAACGCTTACAAATTGTGGAAATTTACTCAATATTATTTTTATCATCGGCCCTTATTTCTTTTGAAATGAGGCAGTGTAAATATTGACGGTTTGGGTTCCAACAAAAATTGGACTGATCGATTCGACCATGTAACTCGTAGCCGTGGCGGATATGGCAGACATCACATTAAAAAAATAAATGCCATGAAATTATCTTCCAGATTATAATAAAAAAATATACATTTTGTATTATCATTTTACGCTCTCAAGCTCTCAGAAACACCGGGTATGTTTATAAGGAAATTAATATTAAATATTAAATCAGAATTTCAATACATTTTTGAAATGAAAATCTTGTTGAAAAATATTGTAGAAACATTTTCTTGACTCGTTGAAATGAGAGCATTCTGTGCAAGGCGAATCTATTAAAGGAGGTACGGCAAATCAGCTGATTTTTTTTTTCTTTCGCTGTGTCCATGTGGCTGTCAGCACAGAGTGAAACAAGGCGATTTAATTTTTTTTCTCTCCTTTTCCAATACTTTGCCAATGTTCATCAAACGTTCAAAATATTGTTGTTGGTCACATCCTTTAATGAATACGCCTTGAGACTTTGTTTACGAAATTATATGTAATCTTTTTCATTAGAAATGTGATTCCAAGTAAACACATATGTATGTATGCGTGTAAATATATTTTTATGAATGTATTTCGGACGCCATTCTCTCAGTTGGATATTTTATAGCAACCTTTTCTGTGCTAACGCCACTAACAATGCCGTTGGTTGGTTAGAGTGGTGATTCATCCAGAATCCAACTAGCGCTTCCGCACCATTTTGTTGCCACATCAACAATGCCGTACAGTTTGCGAATACTCATAGCACTCAACTCTCATACACACACAGTAACCAACAACACATTGTAACAGTAACCAACAACACATTGTACCAGCTCAACTGTTTATATTTCCCCTCCTGCACTTGATGAAATGAATATTTGTACCCATATTCAAATCAGCCTCATTGTAGCACACAGTTGTGGACTAATATTTCTAGAAAATGTAATATTTTGTATTTGTGTTGTTGTAATGCAAGCATAGGTGTACGCATGCAAAAATGCAATGGGTGTGTTCGTTGAAGGTATATTGTATATAAATTTGTTTTAATAAGGCACGAAAGAATATTTATTCTAAGGAATTTGGATACAAAATTCATAATAAAGAAGAGAGTAAGAAAGCTGAAATTACCTGGAATGACATAAAATGTAGGTGGGTTTAAGCTTTGGCCTTGAATTGAAAATTTAATCTACCGAAGTAGCGCCAATAAGGGACTATAAGAAATTCTCTATCAGAAATACTTGAAATATTATTAAAAAATTATGACTGATTTTTTATCAGTTTAATAAAAATATTCAGCGAGATGTACATCGAGTGCATTAAGGGGACAGATACCTGTAAAATTTCGAAAAAAAAATTTTTTCATAAAATGTTAATATAATCCTTTAAGAATATGTCAAAAAATTTGTAGAACGTAAATTTAAGTATTTCTTATATTATAGATCGTCAACCGTGACGGCTCTATTCTTTGCGTTAGAGCGCTGGGAGAGGTACAGTTACGTTGCCGACTTTAGACGCGTTTTCTCAAAACTATATTTTTCGAATTGGCGTACACGATAACTGGAAAAGTTATTGACTGATTTCCCTGAAATTTTGCACACATCTTTTTATGATATTACTTTCTATGCGAATTTACAATTCGAACATTTTTCGAAGCAAAATAATAGGAAAATTCGCCCAAAAATTAATTTTTTTAAGCATTTTACTCGTATTCATATAGAAATTATGACATTAATAAACAAACAAATTTTTGGTTTTTTGTATTCAGGGCACTGACGCCGATGCTACAATGCCCGCCGATCGAGAAGCCCCGCTGCGACCTTCCTGGAAGAATTGAGTGTATATGCGCCATTTTAAATGATTAAAATAAAAAAATTATACTATTTTAATGTATAAATAAACTGTATGCCAATTTTGAAAAAAATATATCGACTTCTTAATTTTTAATAATTTTAATGAAAATCAGGGAAAATATGGAAGTTTACAGGTATCTGCCCACTTTTGTCTGATTATAAATTGAAATGAAATTTTGCTTCATCACCAAAGCGCCTAATAGCGGAAAATGTCAAAAAAAGTCCCTGACGGTAGAAATACAAGGTGGGAAAACTAAGAAATTACTTTTTTGCATCCAACACAGACTTTTAGAAAAACTTGCTCATCAATTCCTCCGAAAAAAAAACCGAAACAGTTTTCCCTCATTTCTTCCACAAATTAAACAATTCGTTCAATTTTCAACCAAGAATAATCGCTTAGTTCACTCACTCCCCTTTGAAAATGGGAGACATTTTACATTTCTGTTCAGTATAATTTTGAAAATCACCATAAAAAACCGAGACGCTAAAAATTAGAGCGTAATGACCAATAAATTAGCCAGGATTGCTGTGGTCTGCCCATTTATAGGCCCACAGCTATTTTGTGGCCTAGTAAAGGGTAGAGGAGGAACAAAGAAAATCATACTGGGACAATCTACAGGATTTATCGCAATCAAAATCGATGGTATTCAGCTTTAACCTAAGCTGATTTAAAGATTGTGTGACATCAAATATGTTTTAAAATAATTATACGAATTCTAACAGGACATTTTAGTTTATCAACTTGGACTATACCCAATGGAAGTGGCAGATTCTGTGGAAGAAACCGGAGAAAGATGAAACCGCCAACCAAGAATTATAGAGAAACAGATTGCGCCTTCCGAATTCGCCATGTCGTAAGAGCCCATGAATAAACAAGAAAAAGGAAGGGAAACTTTGAGTTTTGCGAAGAAGAAGAGTAGGCAAAAGCAATGGAAACAACCAAGCACAAGAAATTCATACACTTTCTTGCCACCTCGTCTTTCGCATAAAAATGCAAACGAAGTGCATTGGGAGGCTTATAAAGGATGGTTAAGTTTCAAGGGCCGGTATTGATTTTGAATAAAATACAATTTTTTTAAGAAATTATTGTCATTTCTCTTTATTATGATAATATTGGTATGGCTCAATTACGTATGTAACAAAATATTGGCCAAATAGCCGCCACGGCTTCGGCGGCACACCTCCATCCGATGGTCCAAATTTTCGATGACGCTAAGGCATAATTGAGGGTCTATGCTGTTAATGTGCCGAATTATCTCATCCTTTAGCTCTTGAATTGTTGCTGGCTTATCGACGTACACCTTTTCTTTCAAATAACCCAAAAGGAAGAAGTCAAACGGTGTTAAATCACATGATCTTGGCGGCCAATTGACATCGCCGCGACGTGAGATTATTCGGCCATCAAATTTTTTACGCAAAAGAGCCATTGTTTCGTTAGTTGTGTGACAAGTGGCACCGTCCTGTTGAAACCACATATCGTCCACATCCATATCTTCCAATTCGAGCCATAAAAAGTTCGTTATCATCTCACGATAGCGGACACTATTCACAGTAACTGTCTCACCGGCCTCATTTTGGAAAAATACGGCCCAATGATGCCGCCGGCCCATAAACCGCACCAAACAGTCACCCTTTGTGGGTGCATTGGTTTTTCGGCAACCACTCTTGGATTATTATTCGCCCAAATGCGGCAATTCTGCTTATTGACGAATCCACTAAGGTGAAAATGTGCCTCATCACTGAAGATGATTTTCTTCACGAAGTGCGCGATATGCATTTTGATTTGAACGCTCGTTTTCATAATAAGCCTGAATAACTTTAACGCGTTGCTCGATTGTGTATCTTTCCATGATTTAAATTGAATTAGTCTGAAACTGAAAAATGTCAATTGATATGCAAAAAAAAACTTGACGTTTAAGTGTGGTTCACATTCAATATTGGCCCTTGAAATGTAACCGCCCTTTATTTGTGCTTTCACAATTTAACAACTGGCACTTCACTTACATTACTTTGTTTATTTTAAATCTCACAAACTACCAAGCCATGCCCTGAATTTTGACAAACATGCCATTTCTCCTACTTTTGTTTGTTTTGTTCCTTTGTTTTGTATTGCGAAGGGAGCTGACGTCAGACTTGTCAAAATGGCGAAAAATAAAGTAACTGTCTTTTAATGCCGCCACCTTAGATATTCAATTCGCCTTGACCGCCAACCACGTGCTGATCACGTGAGATAAATGCATAAGTGGGATCAAGTCCTTGGTAAACATATTTTACCAAAGGAGAAAATAAATTGCAATAAAATAGAACAAACACTGGGTAAGTTGGGTAAATTCAGTTCAGAGAAATACTGCACGAGGGAGGCACAATAAATCTTTCAGGTTTAGCACCTGCGACGTCCCCCTCACAATTTCAAGACTTATAACCCAGGACAGTCAGTTCTGCGTTAAAGAAAAGAAAATAAGAAAAAAAGAAAATAACCGGCCAAAGATTTTCCCATCGACAGTATTCCCCTACATTTTAATTGGGAATGCTTTATGCGGGTATAACAACAACCACAGATGCCTCTTTCAAAAGTTCTTTAACTGCAAAAAAAAAAAAAAACAAACCGCAACCCTAATGAAATATTCATTTACCTGTGTATCTTGCATAATTTCAGGTGCTTTGAAAAAGCGAAGCAAAGACATATACATATGTACATCCTCAAAATAATTTAGTTACATAGTGCTAAACTCATTCATAATATACTACAATAAAATATCCTCCAAGGAATATTTAACCAAACGACAGCAAACATGTAAACAAACAGCTGTAACACATTTCCCTTGATAGTTGCAAACAACGAAGGAGTGTAATAAATCCGTACACAAGGCGCATAATAATAAAGTGTTTTCAGTAACATACAGACATACCATACAAATATATTTATATATGTAAATGCTCGCTCTAAATTACACGAGTACAATAAGAGCAACAATTTCCGATAGGGGAAATGGGCACGGAGATGTTCAACCAACAACTAATTGGAGTTGACGTTCGTCGCAACAACAAGAATTTCAGACCCCACCCATTGGTGGAGATGCACAGTTAATTATCAAGGAAGAGATTCCAACAAATTTGCACGAAACATTTACCGAATACAAAAGTGTGTGCACTTAATTATTAAGAGACTTGCTAGTTAAGTCGTCAGTTGTAGGTGAGTGTGCAGATTTACTTGCCATAAGTCCCTTGCCACAGTTTACCACAGAGGCGCTCAGTTGTGAATAATTCCATTGAATGAGCCTCGTCGGATGAAGGAAATGCTAGTCTGGTTAGCAGAGGTGCATTGCAGGTATCAATGAATGCACATATTTATGTGTGATGTGCTCCAAATTTGCTTCAATTACATACATACCATATTCATATACAAATTTGAAGTATCAGTAACGGGTATTTTGGTTTGCATTTAGTAACTTTGAACAATCTGCAGTGACTTGAAAAAGGTCGCCCGCCAGTCTCATTAGTTAATGTATGCTATTGAAATGTATATTGAGTACATATGAACATATGTATGTATATTTGGTCAAAAGGCAAAAGGGCGAAATGGATTGCCTATTGTACTCAAATGTGCTTTTCACTTCACATTAGCTACACCTGTAAGACCTTTCTGTTGATTATTCTATCGTTTCCATAACTTTGATGAATTTGGTTGTGGTTGTTGCCATACTCATACATTAATGTTTGGATTATATAAACATATGTACATTATATACATACATATGCATGTATTCATTAACATTAGGGTGACCAAAAAAAAAATTTTGTTTATGCTACCCCTAAATTTATTCTTTAGCAAAAACATGACAAACATTTCTTTGTTTTATATTTATCCGTGCCGCCAAAGGTTTGAAAATTATTATAAAATTCTCATGGAAAAAACTCCGTAAATTCGGTAAAAGATACTTACTTCTATTTATATTCAGAAATGTCCAAATAATTGTATTAATAACCTCACTACTGACTTAGCTCACGCCAGCAAGTGGGTCTATGACAATGGGCTACTTTTAAATCCGAGTAAATTACAATGTATCATTAAGTATAAAAAGCCTTTCAAACTTAGATGCTACAGTGAAGCGAATTGGAACGACACTGTTATAAAATTTGTTGTCACTTGCAGAAATGTAGGAATAATTATTAATAAAAATCTATCGTGGAATAGCCACACTTACAGGCAAGGCCTTATGGCTTGCTTCGTTCATTATGGGCTATTCAGCAGGTTTACCCCAGTGAAACACCGATTGCTTTTAGTTAAAACATTTCTGTTACCAACCTTATTGTATGGATGTGAATTGTATGCCAATTGTGAGATTGATAATCTGTGTCGTAGTAAACTTAGTGTACCCTACAACAATCTCGCCAGATACGTGTATTGTGTCAAACGTCGCTATCTCATATCGGTTTTTGCCTGAAAAATATTTGCTGTAAAATTTGACGATTTATCTAAGGTTAATATACAGTTGGACACTGCTGCTTCTCAAGGTCATTAAGGGGTTCCGGTGGTTTAGAATTTTCAAAAAATCTATTTTTGTTTTTGATATTTCGAAAGTGTAGACTTTTAAAAATATACTGCCAAATTTTTGAAGGATATTCCCAGTATTTTCGATTCTACAGCCGTTTTAGCAGGTAGAGTCAGATTCGTCACTCGCCGCCATCAATGAAAAATATCCACTCTCAATACTTGATCATATTATTATTTCAATTATCTCGGATTTTTAAAGTGAAACTTCTTAGGCGTCGATGGACGGGCAAGAATGGAGCGTAAAATTTCAAGGCCATGCAACGTTTTGGGCATTTTCGTTCCGCGTGAGAGAAAAAAGATGTAACGTAGAGGAAAAGGAGAGAGAGAGATATACCTTATATATATCTTAGACACACCTTAGGCTATTTTTCCTGAGTTTTCCCTTTTGGTGTCTAATAACACTGCCTACTTTTTGGCGCTTCTTTGTTGGTGCAAACTTGTAGGAAATATATTTTTGGTTCCTATTTTTTGGCGTTATATTTCCTTGATGCCTACTGTTTTTGGTCCCAATATTTTTGAGGGGTTTTCCTGGCTAGTGGTTGTGCGTACTATAAAGTGCTATCCATTCCGGCGTCAAACGCTCGTCCGGTCGACCCTTCCCCGTGTTTTGTAAATTTTGTCTATTTGTATTCTCTGCAAATGCTGTGAATTTGTTTAGATATATATTCTTTCTCTCTCTCTCTCTCTCTCTCTCTCTCTCTCATTCACTCTCGGCTCTCTCCCTCTTTTTTTGTCTGCCTCGAAAGTTTCACTTCTGTTATGTGTACTACGCTAAACGCACTTCTTATTTTTTATTTTTGTGTGATTTTCGAGGCTTCTTTAATAATACTTCATATTATAATATTTTAGTTAAAGTGTGCC